>JAJTUS010000379.1:0-25572 GCA_021399465.1 Hyaloscypha sp. PMI_1271 | reverse complement strand
TGTATCTTTATAGAATTACTTAAAATCCTAATTAAATTAATTACTATAAAAGAATATACTTTATTTAGGAATCCTATTATTATTTTCTTTATATTATATTCTTTAGATACTAATACTCTAAGATATAAAGAAGAAAAGACTATTTCTAATTTAGCTAGTAAAGTTATTTATAATTCTAAATTATTCTTTATAGGATTTTTAAATATATTAGAAGAAGAAACCCCTAATAAGGATTTAGAAGAATTATATTACTTTTATAGTATAGATTTACTTAAGTCTACTTCTAAGAACTATTTAGGAGAGATAATAGCTATTAGAAACTATACTCTTAAAATAAGTAAAGAAGCTTTATCTAAAAATAGACCTATTTTAGAATTAGATTCTAACCGAATTCTAGTTTATAATAAAGAATATACTATTTCTAATTTAAGAGTATTATTTTAAGATTTAATCCTTAAATTAGAATATAAATTATTTAATGAATTAATTACTATAGATCTTAGTCTTTTACCTAAGATTAATATAAGTACTATTAAAGATAATAATTTATTTAATAATCTAGATTATTATATCTTAGATAATCCTAGTTTAAATAGTTATAAAGATTACTTACTTAAGCTTTTATTAGACTCTAAGTCTAGTTTATTTAAGAGATATATATCTAAAATAGATTCTAATAATAAGATTACTTATAAAACTAGTAATATTAATAAATTCTATACTATAAGAAAGGAATTTATTAATCTATTAGCTTTAGTTATATATTTAATTACTAGTAGTCCTTTAAGAGGCGAGGAATTAGTAACTATTACTTATAAAAATACTAGAGATAATATTAGAAATATTATTTTTAATAAAGAAGAAGAACTAGTATTAATAACTACTAATTATTATAAATCTTATAATATTACTCGAAAAGAAAAAGAGAATTTAAGATTTTTAAATAAAGATCTAAGTATTATCTTAATATATTACTTAGTATATATAATTCCTTTATATTATTATTTTAATATAGAATATCTAGAACTTAAAGATATAAGTCCTTATTTATTAGAAAATAAAGGAATTCCTATTAGTAGTATTAATTTAAGTAATACTTTATTTAAAATATCTTCTTCTTATTTTAGAGAAGGACTTTCTATTAATCCTTATAGACATTTAATAAACTATATTATTAAAGAGAAATTAAATTATAATATTAATTTAGAAGAAGAAGAAGAAGAAGAAGAAGAAGAAAGATAATATAATAGATATATTAGCTAATAGATCTTCTAAAGTAGGAAGTTTAAATTATTCTCGAGATCTAAATCTAAGTCTTAATACTACTAAAGAAATATATAATAAATCTCTTAAATTATATTTAGATTACTTTAAATACTTTAATATAAATAAATATACTTTAAATAACTTAGAAATTAATACTAATTTAGCTAAAGTAATATTATATTCTAAGATACCTAGTACTTCTTTTAATAATACTAGTAATTCTATAAGTAATACTTTAAGTTCTTTAAAGAACTCTAATATTTTAAAATTAGAAGGTTATTTATAAGCTTTTTTTAATAATACTAGTACTACTTTTAAGGATACTTATATAACTAAAGTATTAGACTTAGTATTAAATAATAAAGCTCCTTATATAACTTATATTAATAAAATAGGTTCAAGTAAATCTTTACTCTTTCTCTTACCTACTTTTATAAATAAGAATATAGTTAATATAGTTCTAACTCCTAGAGTTAGTTTAAAAGAAAATTTATATAAAAGAGCTAAAGAATATAAATTAGAAGCTTTTATCTTAGAAGATATTATATTAGATAATATTAATTATATTCCTTTAGAATTAATTATATATAATATAGATAGTATTTTAAATACTAACTTTAATACTTATATTAATTTATTAATTAAGAATAATATAGAAGGTAAGAATATATTTAGATGAAATTCACGCTTTATTATTAGAATCTAATTTTAGACCTATATTAAAATATATTAATTCTTTATTAAAGTTTAAAATACCTTTAATATTTATAAGTACTTACCTTACCTATTTCTTTAATAAATATATTAAATAAAGAGTTCTTTTTAGAATCCAAAAATAATATAATAATAAGAGGTCCTAGTACTCGAAGTAATATTAGTTATAATATTATATATAATAATTCTAAACTTAAAGAAGAAGAGAATATATTAAATATTATATCTATTTTTAAGTCTAAAGGATTAAACTCTACTAATAAAGTATTAATCTTTATTAATAGTACTAAAAAGGGTTTAGTTTTAAGTAAATTACTTAATATAGATTTTTATTATTCTAATAATCCTAATAAAGAAAAGATTTTAAATACCTTTTTAGAATTAAATAATAAAAGTCTAATATTATTAACTACTAGTGGTTTAGGACTAGGAGTAGACTTTAATATAATTATATTTACTTTATATATAACTCCTTTATATAGTTTATTAGATTACTTATAAGAATCTAGTCGAATTCGAAATAAAGGTTATTCTTATATATTAAGTAATATTAGACTTAACTATAATAGTACTTATAGAGATCTTAATCTAGAAGAGAATAATATAAATAATATATTAGAGTTTAAAGATCTAGATAAAGCTTATATTAATAAATTATTAAGAGAAACTAAATATTTAAGAAAAGTTATTAATACCTTTTCGGATAATAATTCTAATTATATAGAGTATAATTCTAATAAGGAATTAGCTTATTCTTTATATTTAATAAGATTAGAAAAACTAAATAATTAAGCCTTATTAGAAGAGAACTCTCTTAAAGAAATTAATTTAGGACTAGTTAATCTAGAAGATAAATTAAAGGATTTAAGTAATATATGTTTAAGTTATTTATTAATAAGTAATTATAAAGAATCTATTAAATATAATACTAATACTTGTAATAATAAAGATATTTATATATTTAATACTTATACTTTAAGTAATTTTAATAATACCTTAAAAGAATATACTATTTAAGAAAGCTTATTAAAACCTAATAGTAGTTATTATACTTATTTATTCCTCCTAGACTATATTCTAGATTAAAAGAAGAAGCTAATAGTAATAAATGTCTATATCCTAATTTAATTCTTAATATTATTAGTTTATTAATAATAAGAATAAATAAAGTTAAATTAAGAGCTCTTTATAATAGCCCTATTATAGAAGACTTATTATTAGGTTATTTTACTCCCTTAGACTTATATAAGATATTAGTTACTCCTAGTCTTATATATAAGACAAATTATTTATATATTATAAATATAATTAATAATATTAATATTAATAATATTTTAGAGAAAAGAGAAGAAGAAGATAAAGAAACTAGTAGTAATAAAAGGCCTAGAACCCCACCTACTATTATATCTAATTTAGTTCTTTCTCCTAATCCTCGAAATAAAAAAAAGTAATTACTTATTAAGTACTATATTATTTATTATAAAATAAATACCCGATATCTTCGGGCTATTATTTTATATACTTAAAGGACTAGTTCTAAGGTCTTTAAATCCTATTTTATAATAATAAAGAATCGTAGATTTATAGGTATTTAATTACTAGAAATCTAAGAAAGTAAATAATTAAACCTTTATCTTAATATTATAATTTTATTATATATAAATCTAATACTATTTAACTTAATATAAATATATACGAATTATATATTTTAAAGAACTTAAATCTTTAGTTTAGAATTAGTTTTCTTTTATTATTTCCTTAAATAAATATCGGACCCTAATAATAAATATATTTTTATAAATCCTAGAATAGCTAGAATAACTTTTTTTCTCAAGTCACGTGACCTTAATATTATAGTACTTTAAATACAATTAAGACTATTTCTGCTAGCTATTTCTTTATAGTCTAAAGGTTTAAAGTATATCTCTTTAGAATCTCTAAGTCTATTAAACTAACTCTTTAGCTACCCTAGACCGACTTGACCACGTGACCTCGCTTAAGCAACCATGCCGAAATCTCCGAAATCCCCGAAATCTAAGCGAGTACGTTCGAAAGTAGCTTATACTAAGTAAGTATAGCTTCTATTAATACTAATAATATAAATTACTAATATTCTAATTAGAGCTCTAAATTCCTACCAGCTTATGAAACAGAAGTATGAAATGACCTTAAAAGATAAGATTAATTATTAGATTCTGTGTAATATACTTAAAAGTAATTAAACCCTATTATATACTTATTAATTATTAACTAATTAAATAATTAGAAGAGATCGAGAAGCTTAAGACTAAAGTCGAAGCCTTGAAACCTATCCAAGCCCTTGACCTTACTAATAGCTTAGCTATTAATAAGGATGTGGTTCTTGAAGAGGTTTTCGAGGGGAACTTCGAGGGGAACTTCGAGGGGAATTTCGAAGGGAATTTCGGAGGAAATCTCGGAGGGAATTTCGAAGGGGGCTTCGAGGAGAATATCGGATTCTATGATATCGATAACTACCTCACCTTTAACTAAATAAAATCTTAAAGATATAATATTATATCTTTTTATTTATTTAAAACCTTAAAATCTTTAAAACTTAGATATTAATCTTTTATTTCTTTTATATTTATTAATATTATATATATAAGGGGTATTTCCTAAACTTATATATATCTAAGACTTATAATATTATAATTAGTATTAATAGAATTATATATATTATTCTAATATATAGGTTTTTTTGATTTTCGAAGTTCTTACTTGAATTCCTTGAGTGCCGCTTGCAAGCGAGACTAGCTGAGCTCATCCTAAGGTCTTAGGTAAATCTCTTAATAACTTTTAGTTCTATTAACTTAATTCTAATAAAAAGCGTATTTTTAGGATCCTTAGGTATAATATACTATATATAAGTCTTAGTTTTACTATATTTAATATTATAGCTAAGGTTTTATTAAGGAATCTAAGATTTTCCTTTACTTTAATTAAACTAAAATTAACTAAAAAGATATTACTAATCCGAACTTAATAAAATGTTTATTTTTAGAATCCGTATATATAATATACTATATATAGACCTTAGCTTTATTATATTCTATATTATAATTAAGATTCTCCCAAAGAACCTAAGATTTCCCTTAGTTTTATTATATTAAAATTGACTAAAATGATATTACTAATCCGGACTTAATAAAAAGCTTATATTTAGAATCCCCGGATATAATATGCTATATATAAGCCTTAACTTTATTATATTTAATATTATACTTAGGGCTTTATTAAAGAACTCATGATTTTCTATTATTTTAATTCTTTTAAAATTAATTAAAAAAGAGGTAGTAGTCCGATCCTTATACAAAATAGCTCCTTTAATAGCCCTTATCCTATAGTATATAGAAGTAGTACTCCTATTATAGTATACCTAAAACTTCTATTATATATATTAAGCTCTTAGTCTACCCTTAAGGTATAAGTATTACTACTTAATTACTTAGACTTATTATTAATAGAATTAGCTGAAAGTCTATATATGGCTAATCCTATATATAATAAGCCCAAATATAACATAAAACTTACTTGGAAAGGTTCTAGTTACTAATCTATTAGGTCTAAGCTTAGAAACCCTCGAAAAATCAAACTAAAATTTCTTTTACTATATTATAGATCTATTTTTAGACTTTTTAGCCGCTAGTCTAGCTTTATACTACTATGAGAGCTTATATATAAATTTTGGGCCTTTTATATAAGAAATAGCCGAAGCTAAAAATCGTTCGTGTTTTTTACTTCTTTCTAGCTTTACTTATTAATGACCTAGCTTATATAAGTCCGAATCTTATAAAAAGTAGCTCCAAAAATCGGGCTAAACTAGGAGATTCCATATATAAAATTTCTTACTAGGTTTATTAATACTTTTAGAGGGTACCATACGACTTTCGGATTCCTTGGTACCCTCCTAACAAAAAGTGATGGTACTCTCAGAGAGTACCATAGCGGGGTGGTATAGGGGTGATTCCCCGCACTATTCTTCTTGACTCCTTCACGCTACGTCTTGTATCTAGAATCAATACATACCTTGACTCGAACCAATAATCTTAACATCTATACGACGCAATCGACGGAGAAAGATCAGTAGACTCGGCTGAAGCGAGCGAAGATCCTTGGCCAAATTGTCATTGTCAGCCCCAGGAGACAGCTGCATATGAAATGATGTATACCCTTTTCTGATTCCACCGGGAAAGTTTTCTGGCGGAACCCATATTGGCGCAATCATACCAAGTGGCTGCTTCTTGTCGAATTTGAAAGAGTATTGATTGAGGCGACCAGTACCACATCAGCAACCTTGAAGACGGATTTGAAGCCGATGCCTTTCTCTCTAATATAGCCAGATGTGTGGTTCGAACCAGATTTAGTGCTCTGTCCGATCCGGCAAATTGCATCGACGTTATTTGGCAAGAACCCTTTCTCATTGCAATCCAAGCGGAGAAAGTCTTTCCCGAAAGTGATCGAAAGGCTTGGGGTAACATTCTCGCCGTAAGAATTATCATCGGCATTTTGAATCAGTTCGAGGAGGAAATGGGTATCTTTTGCGTGAAGCTTCTCAGAAAGTCTGTAATTGGAGCTGTCAGTAAAGCTCTAGCAGCACTCCAGCCGGAGGGAATGAGATATCTCACAAGCTTAGTGCGGACTCAAGATCAGTAACATTATGGCTTCTGGTATTTCCCGACTCAGACAGTCCTTTATCCTTTCTGATCCTCGCTATGTGGGCTTTTGCTTCACCAGGATTTCGAGGTTCCATAGCGGGCTGGGGGGTCGCCATCTTTGCAAAGATGCTTGGCGACGAGGCTGCTACCGAAAAGGTCTATTTACATGCCAAAAGATGTGCAATTCGAGCGTAGAGCTTCCTCGGAAGTAGAGAATAATGAGTTGAAGGGCAACACGCAGCCAGACGAGAAGTTTGTATACCACTCTGAGTGGCTGACGGCAGCAGCTTTAACGCAAACGTATGTATATATAATTGAGAACGGTCTCGAGTACAGCAAATTGGTTACAGGAGAAGCCGATATTTTCCTTTAGGTCACGGAGAATAAGCCACATACTCTTTATTATCACCTCGCAGAACCCAATATCGAAGCCGAAACACAGAGCGAAGTCGATATCTTACTTTGTCGCACCGTAGTAGGCCAGACATTAACCTTCTGCTTGATAGCACTGGACTCGAAGCCTCGTAGCCAAAAATGGCGGAATCAAGCGCTAGAGACTGCCTATAGGGCAGTAATCGATTACGAAGCAATCTTATAACAGATATCTATTAAAGAGAAGACCTTAACTCCTCCGCCCTCGGTATTTCATACGCGAATCCATCCTTTCAAGTAGTCGCCGATCATATTAAGACCTAGGAAGTCACGAAAGGTAAGGAATAGCTGTGGCTCTGTAGATATAATTGTATACGAAGATCCACAGAGTCCTTCTGGCTTATTGGATAAGGCCTCAGATATTGAAACACTAAGTAAGCTAAGGGCTCGTATACGCTAGTCTGGTATTAGATAGATGCGTTCTGTCAAATCATTACAAGCGGCTGAAGAGAGCGATGTCCACCGATAATACTGTATATAAGCCTGCTTATTAGGGCTTATATAAAAAGGTCCCTTGGACGATACTTGTCCAAATATCAACGTACACTATACTCATAGAGCGGGCAACTACCATACCTTAGGGCGAAAATCCCTTGCAAA
Organism: Hyaloscypha sp. PMI_1271; assembly: GCA_021399465.1. Taxonomy (NCBI): domain Eukaryota; kingdom Fungi; phylum Ascomycota; class Leotiomycetes; order Helotiales; family Hyaloscyphaceae; genus Hyaloscypha; species Hyaloscypha sp. PMI_1271. The sequence goes on along the minus strand of JAJTUS010000379.1, from coordinate 17,884 downwards.
ACTTATATTACGTCAACTCGCTCAAGATCCGGACAATAGATATAAGCCACCCGGAAAGTAAGGCGCCCGTAGTGCTCTATTTAGATTGACTCTGGAATAGTATGGATATACTTTTATTACTAAAGGCACTATAACGGTATTCGAGGCTAAGTTGAAGTACGAAGGGTTAGTCTACTAATACCTAGACAAAGTTCAAGGAGAGCTTATACTAGTCTACCTTGGGAACATCTCTCTCGTCCGTCCCTACTTCCTTGACTTAGGGGTCAGAATAGCTCACATACTACTTATATCATAGGTAGGCGAGCAGGCGCGCAAAGATTTGATATTAGCCATGAGACGGAATTTGGCTACAGAGATAAGTAGGGTAGTTACAAAGATATTAGATTGTTGGGTAGAGTATCGTAATATACGGCCGCCGAACGTACTGTGGAATCCCGAGAATACAAATGTGGTACTGGTGGATTTTGAGCGGTCACGGATTTTAAAGCAGGAGCAAGTTCTTCAAGAGATATCGCCTAATCGGAAACGGAAGCACCTCTACCTCAATCTAGTTAGTCCCGGTATGTGCTTCGATCAGAGCGATCCACATGTTTAAGTAGTTTTACAGCAATTCAACTCATTAAATCTACGATAATAATGGCCATGTCTACTTGCAGCCCGGCCAATCTCCCGCACAGCAGCTCTTTTAGAGCCTACCGGCAGAGATACCTAATTTAAGGACTTCAAATGGTAAAGATCAGTGATTTGGAGGATGTGATACTTTCCTGGAGATTGTGAAACATCGGCGCCGCACCGCATTTTGGGTGTTCAAGTCCTCGGCTTTGAAGATATTACTACCGAGTTCGCCCTGAGTTCATCAATCTCAAGCATCTAGCTGAAGATCTAAGGGACGTCCGCTTTCCAATCCGGGGTAGTTTTCACAGGGACCAATAAAGATCGCAACATCATGTATGGTGGGATGATCAATGCCGTTCAACAAGGCAATCACGCATTTGGAAAAGGAGTCGATGGTAAATGCATAGGCGAGACAAGGACTGGGCGTCAGGATTGTACGGCCTTTTATAGAGGGGGGTTTTTGTTTTCTTTTTGCTACAAAGGGTCTAAGGAAAACTGCAGGATACAAAGATACCAGGGATGTCAATAAACGCGCGACTTATTGTATAATACACAATTTGTTTCCCATAAAGACGATCATTTCCTTAGCTATTATTGCTAGAAATAACTCAAGTTTGCAATAGTTTAATAAAAATCCAACACATAGAGCGGACCCTCGACACAAAAGGACTAACTTCTCGTCCTGTCCATTGCCTCATCGACCCTCGACACCAAATTTAATTTTCAAAGAACGATAACATAAGACTCCGCCTTATCATTGATACCTCTTGACTGGAAATTGGAGATATGGGTCTCAGTATTGACGTCGAGAAGAACATTCCCCTTACAGTCTCGAGCATCGAACAAAATGACTTCGCTAGCGAGACTCCCAGGATACCAGTGCAAGGATGAAGCTACGTTTCCTCTGGCCAGATTCTTGCAGGGCTGAGTGAGTGTCCCTGAGCGATCTTCGATGACGTCTTGGTAATTTGCGGCGGCATAGATCTGGAGGTGCCACCCAGAGACGAGGGTAGTAGCGGAAATGCTAGCGAGGAAGAGAGTAGAAGGTTTCATCATGAGGATACTATTAAATTGTGGAGGTGTTGAAAACGCCGAAAATCTTCAAATTTTTGGCTTCGTGTGCTGGTGAATCGTGATTGCGCTGAGGCAAATGACTGGAGATGGGCAACTAGACATTCTTATACACGGGGATACTGCAAGGCTACTGCTCGCTCGTCTACCTTTTTTGGGCTTGTAATGCTTAGGTCCCCTATGACCATCAGCTCGGGGTAAAGTTGTCCCTTCTCTTGGCACCTTCCTCATTGAAAAGATCGAATCATACACCTTCTAAATCAAGGTAACATCTATTTACTAGCTACGTTTTCTATTATCGGACCGTCCGTCTGCGTGCTTACGAGTTTGGTTCTTGCTCACGCTAGCCCACACCTCGCACGGTCTTCATGCCGTCCATCCCTCTCCACTCAGGTCCGCACCGAATACGTCCCTTCGTTGGCGTCGCCGCAGCTGAAGACGCTGACGACAGCCAGTTTGAAGCCCAGAACCCTCGATCTACCACTCTAGATTCGATACTCTTGACTGTCGCGAGGGCGATCATTCCTCTGGATCGCGTCGTACTGGCTCAGATACGAGGGTGAGCCCAGCCCCACCCCCTCTCCTCATCGTCGCACCATCACAACCCTCACAACCCTCACGGCAATGCTCCTCACCGATTGCGATAGTGGGGGCTTGCCCTTCTCATTCCTTTATATGTTGCGACCTAGCTGATCGAAGAAATACTTCACGACGACGTGGCTGGCTGCGCCGCGGAATTGCGTGTCGGGTGGAAGGATCTCGGTGAGTTCCCTTGCGCCGTGGAGACGATAATATGCGCTGGGCGCCTTGATCTGGACTGATTTGCGACGAGATGTGCCGATGTCTGCCTACGTGGGCACGACAGCTTACGAATGGGGATCGTCGGATCCTCTATGGACATCCATCAGACCGAATACTCCGTATTACACATTGGAAAGGATGGGCCAGACGATCTAGCTCAGCCTGCTGCTGCCAGCAAAACGGCACATACCACCGTCAGAGTGGATACAAGATAATCTGCGTCAGCCATGCAAAGATGGCTGCAGGCAGACCCGATTGGATTGGATTTGTACCAGGACTAGCCCGATTACAGCTCACTTTCTCGATCTTCGGTGCAAACGAGGGACGCTGGATCAGCAGGTGCTGGTAAGGTCGCATGAAGAGCGGGGTCCTGGCTCGACGATCTGGCTGCAGTCCCGAACGAGATACGACTCTGCACGGAATTGGTTCGGCGCAAGATCCTACATTTGAGTTGAGCGTGTCAGTCGATCCGTCTGCTCCGAACATCTGGTATGATGTGAACGTGTTGACGGCTGGACTAGCCAGCGTGTTCCATTGTGTGGCATTGAAGCTGTTGTCGAAAGAGCTGTAAGACTCATCGTTAAGAGGAGTATATGCCTCGTGAGACGAAGTTGAGATTGAAGATATTATATGGGAGGGACTAAGCCAGGTTGATACTGGAGAGACTGGTAATAGCCATTCCGTGGAAGGCTTTGTTGTTGTATTGGTATTGTACGGAGGCGGATGATCTGTCGAGGCACCAATCGTGTAGCGATTCTGTAGGATGAAGTTAGCAGCATGCGTGCCAAATGGCTAGCATAGTAATAAAAGGAAGTCGAGATCTTTCCTGATAACGTTCCCTTCCTCCATTCACGTTTAAATGTTCCGGGTCCTCGAGTTGATGAAGTTCATGGCTGGCTTCTTCGCAAAGGCTGCGTGAAAGCTTTCTACCAGGGGTATTGTTAGCGTCATCGACAGCATCGGGCAGCCTCCATCCCGCGGCGTGCCGATCGATCTCGGCCCGTATACTAGCGACCAGAGCTGTTGGAGCGGCAAGAAATTATTTTCCCAGTCTCTCGGGCTTGGGCGAATTTCCACCCCGCTGAGGTACTTGAGAAGCGTTTCGTACTCGAAGACTGGGTCACTTGTTCGTTAGAACAGCAAAAATCAAACACGGAATAAAGCTATGAGATTCTCACAAATGTGAAGGATACTTTGGTGTATGGATATTGGGATAGATTGGTCTTCCCCAGCCATTGCACCCCCAACTCCATCCTACATCTTGCCATTGGAGGCTGAAGAGTCGAGAACCAGTCGCGAGAAGTGGGTACCCAGCCTTCCCATCATCTAGGCCCAGCGGTCGAAATCTCAATTGATTCGCCTGGATCAATGTTCATGACTTTCTTCTCAGCGATTCAGGTGGTTATGGAAAATATTTGTTTCGGCCAAATTGAGCTGGTGACGACTTAGTTGACGTCGCGGTTGTAAACAGTAGCGGCGTCATCCAGCTCCAACCATCTGAGTCCCATGCTCTTTGCAACCCGGAACTAATAAGAGCCGAAGCAAAAGATTGCCATCCTTTACATGCCTGGCGATGAACTCCACGTCCACACCAGCCAGAATACGACTTTCTTTCTGGTCCCCTTGGCTACGTATTAATAGGTACGCTTGAGTCCAGCATTTTCGTATTGTGGGCTAAGTGGCGTAAGAAGGGCTGGAATAATTGTCCGAGCCCGCTTGTTTAGGTTAGGACGCACGCAGCACCCTGATGACCAAAGTCCATTACAAGGATTCGATCCCTGACAAAGCAGGAAGCCACAGGTGATACGTCCATCTGGAGCAGATAGACAGGCGGCTTCCTGGTGCATCCGCAACTTCAACCGCGCCACTGCAAGTCACGAACCCCGAAATCCATACTACCCAGTGCGCTATTCAAGAGCTCAAGTTCGTTCATGACAGTAAGACAGTCTCTGCTCTATCCGACCAAAGGGTATGCCACCGATGGATTGACGTTGCTATCTAATGTGCAAGTTCAAACTTCCAACTCATTCCTTGTCGTAAACCTGCACTCGGTTCAGCTTAATCTGACCCCATCATGCATGTTCGTAAGGCGTTGGTTGAAATACGCGAAGTTCCTCGTCGAGCCGTAATCACTGCACCCAATTCATCCGATCAATGCTCAGCGGAAGTGTCTTACAGTGCCAGAGGAAGGCCGTCTGACATCTAGAGCTGAGATGTAATACAGATGGCCAACAATATCATCTTGGGCACGATATAGTACCTGTTCCACACACATCGTAAGTCGGGCTCTCATAAGTATAAATGGTAGGCGTCTTTCCCCTCTACTAATCGAATTCAACAGAACAGAAAACACTGCTACACCCTACTCACACTTGTTAAGTCTGAAAAAGCAAAGTCTCTTTTGACCACCCCTTCACTGCACAACGATCACTATGCAACTCCAAGCTATCATCCAGGTTCTCGTCGCTGCCACTCTCACCGCCAGCGGTGTGAACGCTGGCTTCCACGACCAGGCCGTCTACGCCAAAGATATCGCTCCTGGACAGCTTCAGCGCATTGCTAGCTATCGTGCCGAGAAGGGCGGTAGCCTCAGCGCCGCCCAGACCTCTGTGCTCGACAAAGCAGAGAATATCGTCAATAATTTTGCCGTCAACGAGATCGATGCTCTGAAGGCGGATTGCGATGCTGTCTTTGGTCACGAGGAATGCATTAATGTCCTTGCTGGGGGACGGGTTGGCGGCGAGGCGAAGCGTAGCTTGCTCGGCAAGAGAGTCCTATGTGACTGCACCGATGAGGATGATTATTGCATTGAGGGCTATCATTGCCAGTATAAAGCTGACAACTGCGGCTTTTATAGTAAGTTTAGAACCATATGTCTGGGATTCCTAACTTCCAGCCCAGAAAACTGGATGGGACAAGTTGCAGGGAGCTGACAAGAGATTTACAGCGGGTTGTGGCTTTCTTAATGTGTATGTCTGCAATGGCCTTTGCGCTCCAAACTGAGTTGAAATCGGTCGTGCGAATTTCTTAGTCTGGGAAGACAAAAGCGGAAGGACAATTCGGTAGCGTAGATTGGAATAATATACAATTGGGACTGACAGGGGAATCAGACTGTGGAGGCTACAGCTATACTCGATGTTTTATGAAAGCGAATAAATTCTTTTGCATTTATATTAAAGAGGAAAGTTTTATGCAAGAGAGTCGGGCGATCTTTGAAGGTGCGAAATACTGCTCGGCTAAATTTGCAGCTCTGATTTATAGCCTCAGGCATGAAGATCAACTGTGGCTGGAGGTGAAGAGGCGCGCTTTCTGCCTCAGGCGTTCCAGTATAAGCCAAAGCTTTGGATTATTACTAAGCGATTATGCGAAACGATCATGGCACCATTACCACGAGGCTGCCTTTTGGCTGAGGCGATGTGAGCGCAGCCTGGATCCAACCTTCACTGTAGTCATCAAATAATTTCGCATACATACAGACTCTGCGACAAATATTTATTGAGAATCCCTTTCCTGAAGTTCTCGAAATCTGGCCTGACTAATGCGTCTGCTAGAACGCAACAGCGCTGGCCAGCTCAGCCTGACTAAGGACCTCATTAGCGATGACATTCCCAAATATGCTATACTTTCGCATATATGGGGAGCAGAGGAGGTCACCTTTAGAGACCTGATATATGGTACCGGTAAAAGTAAGGCTGGTTACGATAAGATCTGGTTCTATACGTAGTAGGCTACTAACGATAGCCTATAATACTTCTAGGTAGACACCTGCTATATCAATAAGTCAAGTAGTACTGAACTTGCAGAAGCTATTAACTCTATATTCTAGTAGTATAGTAGGGCGGTTAAATACTACGCTTATCTCTTAGACGTTTCGGTACCTGACTATAATGAACACTAGTTAATATAGGAGTCAGATTTTTGGAATAGTAGATAGTTCACTCGTAGCTAGATACTATAAGAGCTTATCGCTCCGGTATTAGTTGAGTTCTTCTCTTCTAATAGTAAGCGACTCAGGGATAGAACAAGTCTCGTATAGTAGATCCACGAGATAACCGGAATTGCTTCTAGAGCCCTCTAAAGAGTTTCTCTAAATATGTTTAGTATTAATGAGCGCTTTTCCTAGGCAGCAAAGCATTAGACTATACGAAAAGAAGATAAGGTATACTACCTCCTAGGTATTTTCGATATATATCTACTATTGATTTATAGCGAAGGAGATAACGCTTTTAACTAGCTAAAAGTAGAGATTACTAAGGCCTTAACAAGTAAAGCTTTCACCTTACTATTAGTACTATTCCTACGCCCATATAGCCTTTATTAGAACTAAGCGCCAACTAGTAATATAGGACTAGATAGTTAGCCTATCTACCTACTATATACTCGAGATATACTATTTAACTCGTTAGTGAAATAGTATAACCTATCACGAGACCGGGTCTCTAGGCTTAGAAAGTAAGGTAGAGTGGCTCTATTCCGAGGATACTAAACTAAGGAGAGAAGCTCTAAATACAGGAGCTCTAGTATTCTAAATACAAGTGATAGCCGCATGCGTCATCGCTGTCACGTGACGCTAAATTTCCTAGCGAGCGGCACGCGTCACTCCACGCGTTACACTACCCCCCCCCCCCCCCCCCCCCTTTAGAAAGCTTAGTCCTTATGCTTTTTAGGTCGAAAATAGCTCTATAGCTCTATAGCTTACATAAATCATATAGTCTCGTATACCTTACTTCCTACGTCCCCTATCTATACGGTCCACTAGCTCTTGATATACTTCCTCCTCTGAATTATAATCGGAATTAGGGCTATAAGATCTAATTAAGAGAGTAGAATCAGAATCGTAATCTACTAGGTAGATTATAACCTTTTTACTATTCTCACCTACTATAACCTTTAGTCTAGGTAGAGGTACTAGCTTGCCTGTGTCCTTATATAGTTGAATATTATAGTCCTTTACCTAGTATTCCCTACTACTATAGCATATATAAACGCCCTACTTTCTATATAGCTAGCGTTTTGCTAGGGAGGTTAATTATACTCGACTATTTATGGAGGGAGGAGAGGAGGAGGATCGTAGAGGCTCGGTAATCGCGCTTAGTATTACCTCTTAATTAATAAGGCTTCTTCTTAGAGTCGCGGTATTCGTACGTACTAGAGCATCTAGCTAGCTATTATACTATCTCGATGAACTTGGCGTAGGTTCGAGGGAGGTTTAGTTATTATACTAACCTACTCTTAATCATAGTATTAAGTCCTTGACGAAAAGCTATAATCTTATTAATATCGTTCTAGTCTTGTCCTCATACCTTATAGAGGATACGCTCGAACTTAGTAATGAAAGCGTGAAGTGATTTAGTGCCTTGCTTAAGAGAGTATAGCTTGTCCTCTACTTCTTATACCTTGTTCGGATTTGAGTAAACGCGAGAGAGTTAATCGAGAATCGAGGTATAGGCCTAGGTTTAATCGTCTTTAGCTTAGGAGAGCTAAGGGAGAACTATAGCTTGAACGTGTAATTCGAGATTGAGGTAGACGTAGTAGAATTGAGCCGTAGAGTCGCTAATAGCTTTACTATCGACTCGTAGCTTAGCCTTAATTAAAGGGAGCTAGGTATCGAACTTGTGAGCTTGGCTATTGAATTTTTCGGGGTCTAGGAGGGAGGATCTCATAGAAGAGTGAGATCGTAAGAGGAGGAGCTCGTTGCCTTAATTCTGAATAACTTTAGCTTAACGTCGAACCTCTATTTAGAGCTCGGCGATCATAGCGGTAATCTGAGTCTGCGAAGGTTGCTCTATTATGTAATCGTGATCTTAAAGTAAGAGAGAGCCTAATAAGCTCTTAATCTCTCTGAAGGTATGTGGTTCTATAACTGTGTGTATTAATAGCGCTATTGTCAAATTGCTGTAAAATCGCACGCGTGCATAAGAGGACTTGAGAATGAGTTTAGTATAATGTCACGAGACTAGGTCTCTAGGCTTAGAAAGTAAGGTAGAGTAGCTCTATTCCGAGGATACTAAACTAAAGAGAGAAGCTCTAAATACAGGAGCTCTAGTATTCTAAATACAAGTGATAGCCGCATGCGTCATCGCTGTCACGTGACGCTAAATTTCCTAGCGAGCGGCACGCGTCACTCTACGCGTCACATGACCCTATATACCTCGAAAACACCCGTATCGATATTCTTAACGAGATCTATAAATAGGCTAATAGATAAGATAAGTAGTATATCTTCTAGCTAAATAGCTTAGCTAGTACAGGAAAGTCGATAATTACATATACTATTACCTATAAATACAAGAAGTAGAGTTGTCTTAGAGCTAGCTTCTTTTTCTCAAGAGGTAGTAGAGATATTAGCTATAGTAGTAAGTTCGTTATAAGTATCGCCATATAGCTTATAAGTAGTATATTAACTCTATAGTAGTATATTTACGATACTATTTCAGAGGATACTAGTATTACTAGTAAAGGTCTATAAGACTAGTAGAACTAGCTCATCTTCTAGCTACTCTTCTAGTTAAATAGTAGCTCTATCTAATCTTTACTTATTATTATAATCGACGTATTAGATGAGTATAAAGGGGAAAATGATATCTGATTAATTTTTTAACTTCTAGCTAAGGTAAATAACCTAGGTACTACTCGACTCCTAATCTTTCTAACTAGTTAACTAGAAAGGCCTATTAGACTTAGCTTCTATAGAATATAGGGGATTGTTTATTACGACCTAATACTCTATAATATACCTCGTACTACTATAGACTATAATATAGAAATATTTCTTAGAGATAAATTTCGTGAAATGAGGGAAGAATTCAAAGATCTTCCTATAAACTAGCCTAGAGATAACAAGATTAAGTATCTTATTAAACGAGCCGATGATTTATTTATCTTTACTATAATAGTAAGCCGCTTTATTAAAGGTAACGGATAGTAGTTCCCGTAGGATCTCCTAGGCCTTGTCCTCTATAAGGCTAGGTCTAGCTAGTTACTAGAGTAGGAGCGCTATATTCCTTCTTAACCGCTAATATAAGAGCTTAATGAGATATATACCTAGATTTTATAGCGCTCTATTAATAAGATTTAAGGCGGCTAAGATAGAGACTAGCTATTATAGGTATTCAAGTAAGTAATTAGGTCTCTTACTATCTTAGCTAAGCTACTACTAGCCGCTACTCTTACTAACCTTCTTCAAATTCGCCCCGAGGTAGTTAATTTAAGAATACGGTATTTATATTCAGTTCTTAAGGTACTATAGAATCCGGATTACCTAATATAGCTATTATATACTTTATTTCGCGACTTCTTTCTTAATAAGAAAAGATACTATAATTAGTTATTCTAGGTAGACGAGAAATAGGCGTATTGAATATTAGCTAATAACTATATCCGGCTTATATCGAAATCTCTTAAGTAAGATATTTGCGGATAAGAGGCTCCTAGTATACTTATAGCTAATGTAGAGAGTAGTTAAATAAAGTAATACCTTCCTCTAGAGGTTAAGTACATATGTCTCTACTAGGTTTAGTATCTCGAGAAGAGTAATACTTAGCTTTATAATAAAGACTAAGTCTATTAGTTCCTCTAGGTATATCTCCTTTACTAGCTTAAGGCTCTTAGCTAGATAAGAAAGGGTTATTACGTTTTTGTTATAATATCCTCCTTAGAGGCTCAAATTCCAGTAAGTATTTCTTTTAGTATTACTAAGGAATCTTAACTAATTTTTACTAAGGCTAATAGCCCTAATCTATACGTGTTTATTTGTGATACTAAGCTATTCGCCTAGTATAACTAATTAGTATTTAGTGAGACACCCCTTTAACTATACTATTCGGCCCTCGTCTTTACCCTAGAGAAGAGTATTATTCGGAGACAATTTGAGGAGTATATCCTACCTTAGATCTAAATGAAATCTAAAGTACAAGTAGTATTATAGACGCTTAAGGGCTATTTAGGCGGGGTCTACTTAGTAGCATTCTCGCTAGATAACTAGTACGTCGTGTCTAGATTAAATAATAAGACGGTGCAGCTCTAGGACATAGTAATAAGAGCGGCGCTATAGATACTTAAGGGCTATTTAAACGCGGTCTATTTAGTAGCCTTCTCGCTAGATAGCTAGCGCGTTGTGTCTAGGTTATAGGATAAGATAGTATAGCTCTAGGATATAGTAATAGGAGCGGCGCTATAGATACTCGAGGGCTATTTAGGCAGGGTTAACTTAATAGCCTTCTCACTAGATAGCTAGTATATCGTATCTAGGTTATCTAACGACGAGATAGTATAGCTCTAGGATATAGTAATAGGAGTAGTACTATAGGCGCTTAAGGGCTATTTAGGCTAGGTCTATTTAGTAGCCTTCTTACTAGACGACTAGTATATCGTGTCTAGGTTATTAGACGAGATAGTATAGCTCTAGGATATAGTAATAGGAGCGGCGTTATAGACACTTAAGAGCTATTTAAACACGGTCTATTTAGTAGCCTTCTCGCTAGATAGCTAGCACGTTGTATCTGAGTCATTTAACGAGATAGTATAGATTTAGGATATAGTAATAAGAGTAGCGCTATAAACGCTTAAGAGCGATTTAGGCTTAGTTATCTTAGTAACCTTCTCACTAGATAGCTAACACGTCGTGTCTGAGTCATTAGACGAGATAGTATAGATTTAGGATATAGTAATAAGAGTAGCGCTATAAACGCTTAAGAGCGATTTAGGCTTAGTTATCTTAGTAACCTTCTCACTAGATAGCTAACACGTCGTGTCTGAGTCATTAGACGAGATAGTATAGATTTAGGATATAGTAATAAGAGTAGCGCTATAAACGCTTAAGAGCGATTTAGGCTTAGTCGTCTTAGTAGCCTTCTTACTAGATAACTAACACGTCGTGTCTAAGTTATTAGACGAGATAATATAGCTCTAGGACATAGTAATAAGAGCAGCGCTATAGACGCTCGAGGGCTATTTAGGTATACTTAACTTAGTAGCTTTCTCGCTAGATAGTAAGAGAGAGGATACTTTATTTATATTAAATAATTAGGTAGTAAATTGGAATAAGAAGATTCTCTAGCTTCCTCCTAATTATAAAGCGACTTCTAATACTATTTGGAATAGAATTATTATATTAGGACATTTATTAGGGAGAATTTCAATTCTAGAATTTAAGGAAGGGTTAAAGCTTATATAGAAGTAGTATAGATTATAAATATATATAATATATTATATCTTTTTATATCTCTATTTTATAAAGAATTAAGGGGAATATATACTTTTATAATAGCTTATTATAACGAGTTAAACCCGTGGTTATAATAGCTTAGTTATAAGGGAGTTGAATATAATACTAAATAAATAGACTAAAGTCTAAAGAAGTGGATTACCTAATAATTAGGATCTAAAGCTAAGGAGAGGAAGATAAAGAGAGTGAGGTATATCTAGTTTATATCTCCCTTATCTAGTTACATGACGCTTAGCCGAGCCTTTATTAGCTAATCGCTAGGTTAGTATAGGTTAAGGGCTATAATAGTAGGATATAATTAAGGAATTCGTTATTTAAAAGCTATATTCATCTAACGCTACATCTATTATATTCGGCCTAAGGCTATGAAAATTAAAAATAGTAAATATAACTAAAGTGTGTTTCTCGAAGTATAGAGACTAACTAATTCTCTTATATAGTCGCTTGCAAAATCGGCTTCGCCCTCTTTTATTTAAAAAAATTATAAGCACAGACTACCTCGTCTATTTTTGGCGCTAATACTATACCCCCTTCATTATCCCGTATCCTCTATAGTACCTAGGCACCTCTATTAAAGGTTACTATATAGTATAACAAGTAGCCACTTCGTCCTCTATACTTAGAATCTAGGGAACTAACCGGGGAGGCAATACTTCTTTAACCTCTTACATCTCGTATTTCTTATTCTATTATAGTCGCTTATAAAATCAGTATTACTATTTCGCCAAAAAAAGAATTATGAACACAGACTATATTAGCCAGATTTAGCGTCCCCTCTACTATAGCCCTAAATCTCGAATACTAACTATAGAGACCTACTTCGTCTATTACTAACGCTTACTAAGCACTACTAATTAGTATAGTATAGTAATATAGGATTAACTCATTAATACCCTTATAGCTCAAGACTCTTATACTACTAACTATTACTATTTAAAGTTAATTAGGACTACTTTTATATTATTTTACTTAAAGAGTAACTTAGTACTAGTAGGATCGCAACTTTAATACTAACTAACTATACTAACCGATTTTTATACTTTTAATATTCGGTCTATTAGTTAAATAGTCTCATATAAAGCGCCGGCTATATACCTACCCTTAAAACCAAATACCTCTATAATTATCTATACCTAGTTAGAGCGGGCGCCTACTTAATAGCTAATAGTATCCTTATTTAGATCAAGTAAGGTACATCTCGTTTAGTCTATAGGATTAAAGGTAAGAACTCTAACTTCATATTATATTTATAACCTAGTACTTATTAGGATACTTATTATCTTCGATATATTTAATATATATAACCTCTTCTAAGTAAGATACTAGCTTACTAAGAACTTTGAAAACTTCGTTAATAGGTTTATTACCTCGGTTAATAAGTTAGTAGATACTAAAATTACTTACTCTTTAATATTAACCCTTTTCTTATTATATAGTATTTAATACTAGACCACTAATATAATATATAAGTCCTTTAACTATATCCTATATACCTTCTATATATTAAATTAATAATAGATAAAGATTATTGGAACGTTCTTCCTTATAGTCCCAATACACCGAAATATAGTTCTTTCTAGGTACATTTCTAAGTTCTACTTCCTATAATAAAGATATTATCCTCCTTATCTTCCTTATTCCTATAGTACGTTACGATACTATATATGAGGTTCTGGTATAGAATTTATAAGACTCCTCTATATAGCTCGCCCAAAGAATTATCTCTATAAGGTTATATATATACTTATAAGATATGAGCTAATAGCTCTATCTATATAAAGACTAATAGATAGATCTAAACTAGGCTACCTACTAATACCTATAACTAACTTAGTACCTAGTATATAATTAGCCTAAAGAATTTTAGGTAACTATACTATAATAGTTCTATTTCTATACTCTATTACTAAAGTCTAGTAACACATTTATTATTTCACTTTATAGCTATCTTCCGGATAATACTAGCTATAGTAATAAGTTTATCTCGACTTAATATTAATTTGGATCCTAAGTATACCCAGATAATTAAAGGCTAGGAAGTAGATAGAAATCCTTTCTATATATTTACTACTCTATTTAATACTATTAGATTAGTCGGGAGGCTCTCATAAGCGGTTTTCTTATTACATTCCTATACTAGTTAGGCTCTACTAAAATATAGTATTCGTAGTAAAAATAAGTGTTCTTAGATAACCTAAGACCTAGAAGCTAGTAGAGTCCCATTTATATAGTAACTATATATTAACTCATATATATAATTATAGATTTACTAAATCCTATTAATTATTATCTTAATAGAAAACTTATTAATTCGCTCTCAATTATCTTTAAAGAAGTATCCTTTACTTCTATCTTTAGTACCTACTACTACGATATTAAGGAAAGAGTTTCTATAGACTTCATATATCTAGTATAACTCTTAGCTCTAGTCTTCTTTATTATCCTATATAATATATAATGAGTTTATCTAAAGATACCTTATATTAAAGCTAAGGGCTATAATAATCGCATCCTTAAAAGTTTTATAAAGCTTATCTTATAGGATTTCATTTCTAAAGGTACCTAAATTACTCTTTATAAGCTTTAGATAATTTATTAAACCCTAGTAATAGCTTAATATTACATATTTAAGATTACTAGGAAGATTAGCTAAGAGTTATAGATTCACCCTTTCTATATTAATAGAAAGTAGTCGCGTTAGTAAGTCGATAAATTCTCTAGACCTAATATATTATTTATAGCAATTACTATAATTATTAAGCTACTTTTTTACTAATATTAATAGCTCGCTCTAAGGTAGAGATAAGATTTTAGACGAGGTACTAGCTAATAAATCTTCTCGAAGATTAGTAATATACTCAAGAAATTTCAGAGAGGTATATACCCTAGGGTAATACTAGAATTAGATAAATATATTTACTACTATATAAGTAGTTAATATCTTATCTAATTACACTATATATCTTATTATCTATTATTTGAATATATAGCAAAATAGCTCCTTTATAGGATAATAAGTCTTCTAGTAAACTATAAAGAGCTAATATATATATATTATAACTATAATTAGTAGATCTTTTTATAGTATTAATCGAATTATAGTACGAGAAACGAGTACGACCTCTATATTTAATAACTACCTTAATTATAAAAGACTAGTTTTCGAATATTAGTAAATACTTTAGATAAAGTCTATTTTAGATATATTAATCTCTAATATTCACTATCCTAGCTCTTAGTCCTAGTATTATATCCTAGTCCTACTCCTATTTATAATCTGGATCCAAATCGTCTTTAGCCTTATTAGATATAGTATATAAACTTTAAAGGCCTTATTTAGTTATCGAAGTTACCTTTATAGAGTCCAATAAATTAATACCTAGGGTTCTAGTAAATAAACGCTATAATCTAATAACTATCTATAGTACTACTAGCGAGCTAGCTATAGTTATCGAGAGCTAGCTATCTTTACTAGTTTCAGATATCTCAGGTTATTAGCCACGCCTTTCGTCCTAGTCTATTCTAAGCTAAAGTTCGAGGCTCTTACTCCTGAGCTTAACCTCAGTTCTATCTATAGCCTCAATATAGGGTCGTTTTAAATCTCTCCTATACTCGAAGTTATATATGCGTTTTCGGGTTTAGGATTATGAGGTACCCGACTCGTATTATATTAATAGCGTAGTAGTCTATTCTAGGGACTAACTATTCGGACAAGTATCTTAATTATAGAGGTCGTTAACGTAATTAGCTAGAGGCCAATTATCGAGATTCGCCGAGTTCTAGGAACCATTACTCTACTAGCTTTCAGGGCTATCTACGACCTCGATATATATATACTTTAATAGTTAGCTTCCTTACTCAAGCCTTTATTAAGTAGCTAGTGAGTTCTTATCGTAATACTATCCGGAGACGTTCTTATACTAGCTAGTAGAGCTACTATAGTCAAAATCTCCTTTTCGTGCGATATACTAAGAGGCTAGAGGTATAGGAGTATAGTTATCTTAGCTAGTCCCTTCTTATAAACTAAGTCTACTCACTAGGTGTATTATAATTATAAGGTATCGGGCTAGGAGTAGGAAAAGGCTTCGGCTATATCACTACCTAAACTATAGTCTCGAGTATATTACGAGTAGCTAGGTAGTCTTCGAAGTATTAGGTAGTATTTATATTTAGCTAGTAGAGGACGTACTTAAACCCCTAAGAGGCTATTAGAAGTAATTGACTAGGAAGGAAGGGAGAGAAAGGTATAGTACTAGACTTCGTCTATATTTGACGTATTTAGGGTATTTGGCTCTAACTCTTTGTCTTAATTAAGAGACGCTATCTCATTAATCTAAGGTTATATTCTTATTACCTTTAAACATTTACCTACTCAAAGGTTAAGTAGTAGGTAATAGACGTGACCTCCTAATTAAAGTATAGTATTAGCTACTAAAAGTAGTTAACATAGTCTATACTTAGAATCTTTTTAAGCGAAAAGGGGCGAAGCCGATTTTATAAGTAACTATACAGCAATTTACTCTCCTTTATATCACAGGTTAGTAATAATATACTTAATTAAATAGTTTCCCTAAATAATGTCTCTCCCTATATAGTAGAAAACCTTATATACTAGAACGACTTCATGGTTTAGGGGTCTTAAATCTCTACTATATAATATATAAAGTTATAATTAGTTTACTCTTATTCTTTAGCTATTTCTCTAGAAGTATTTAGTTTATAGTAAGAAAATACTATAGTTATAGTTATATTATTAATTATCCTATTAGCGGCTTTAAAAGTCCTTTCGGCTATTCCCCCTTACTCTATTATAACTATTACCCTATCTCCAAATTTCGGGACTCTAGTATAAAGCTCCTATTAAGAAATAATATAGCTCTAAGCTTTAAAAACATAGAGTATAAGGAAACCTATATACCGGATTTATCTAGATAAAGTAGGAAGAGGTATATAATACGCCAACTATCCTAATAAGTAAAGAAGGTACTTATATAATATTATATTTATAGCTATACTAAATTAGTCGTATTATATTACATATTATATGAAACTCACGTGAACTATACTATTCTTCTAGAAGGTTCTATAAGTAGCTATACGTATCTACTTCTAGATAAAGCTATATACTTAATTATTCTAATCCTTATCTTATCTCTATATAAGGTATAGTAAATACTTTATAAGTAAACACGCTAATGAAACCCTTATAGAGGCCTCCCCGCCGAGAGAGCTTCGAATATATAATACTATATTAGAACTTAAGAATGTCCCTCTTTCTACTCTCTATTATTATATATAGAAGAATAGAAAATCATTACTCTATTCTTTAGTTCAAATAGGTTCTTGAGGTAATATTAGTTGAGAATCACGTGAATACTAGCTAAGCTTCCCTATTAGGTTAGCTATATTCCTAGGTATATAAGCTCCTCTTATTCTACCTAAGCTCTTATACTTTAGATATTATAATCACAATTATTTGAGTCCTCAAATATAACCTTATTAAGTCTACTAACCTTAATTTAAACTATATTTTAATAAGTAAGCTCTCATAGGTCTCATGACTAGTTACTCGATATTAGAATTAATATTTATTATATTCTCGCTATAACCACTAATGAACTTTAGAACTCGAACTAAAGTATAAAAACATACCCTAACTAATAACCTATAGTAATAGTATTTTCATAGATAGCTATAACCTATAGTTAGTAATTATTAGGTAACTAAAGGAAATTATTCTCCCTACGAGTTATCTATTAATTTCTCAAAAAAAGGTTCTTTAGAAATATTAATTAATAAAGGTTTCTTATTCTCGAGAGAAGAAATAATTCATATAGCTCTATTACTTATCTAAAGCTATAATTCATTTATCGAGAAGGAAAGACTATATAGAGGGCCCTTTATATTAAGCGTCTAAAGTAAAGCGCTTGTCGCGGTGTCCTAGAGCCGTACTATCTCATTTATTAAAGCCGATACTAGGTTTTAGCTATTTAGTAAGAATACTATAGCTATAATATTAGTATAGCCCTTAAGTATTTGAAGTATAGCGCTTGTCGTAATGTTCCAGAGTTATACTATCTAGTGCTCTGAAGCCGATACGAGCTATTAGCTGTCTAGCGAGAATATAATAGCGTTATTTGAGTTAGTAGAGCCCTCGAATATTTGTAGTAC
>JAJTUS010000378.1:0-25605 GCA_021399465.1 Hyaloscypha sp. PMI_1271 | reverse complement strand
CATTGCCCCTAGAATAGTAGTTATCTAGACTAGGAATAGTAAGTACTCCCGTATAAATACCTTAATCTTTAAGCTAAATAGGATTACGCGTTTCTCCTCCTATATTACTTTAACTATTACCTAATATAGCTTATCCCCCTCTTAGACGTCTTGCTATAGCTTCTTAAGCTTATCTTAGGTATAATTTCTCGCTTATTACCCTATATGCCCTTTACTAGGGCGGTCTTTTTCTGGACTTTAGCTTCTTAAGCCTAGCTTAGGAAGAGCCTCCTACCCCTCGAAGACCTATCCCTTCCCTTAATACTCCTAGTCCTAATCTTCTAACCTAGGCTTAGAGATTAGGGCAGGCTTCTTCTTAATTCATTACCTTACTTATACTAGTATTACGAGGACTATATCCTTAGGGAGATTACTTAGGGTCTCTGGTTTTAGTAGTTATAATATCTTTAACTACTAATATTTATCTTCTTCTCTAATAAGTAGATCCTATTCCCGCCTAGAGAGTATATCTACTTATTTATTATCTTTCCCTAGAATATATAAGATCTTGAAATTATATCACGAGAGGATTAGGGACTACCTTATCTACTATTCTATAAGCTTCTATATTATTATAAAGTACTCTAGGTTCTTATAATCTATATAAACTTCGAATTAATATATACTCCTTAGTTCTATATCCTATTCTTCTAAGTAGTGAATAATTACTAGTATCTCCTTATTATAGATCTCGTAGTTATATTCTATAGGGTTATTCTTCTTTGAAAAGAATATATAAGGTTATAAGACGCCCTCCTTATTAACTTATATAAGGATACCGCCTATACTCTACCTAGAGGAATCTGTTTCGAGGATAGTCTCTTGGTTATAATTAAACTATATAAGTATTAGGGCTAAAATAAATATCTTCTTAAGCTTCTAGAAAGTAGTCTCTACCTAGTCCAACTATGAGAATACCTAGTCCTTATATATAAGGTTAGAGAGTAGTTAAATAATCTCTGAGAATTCTCGAATAAAGCACTAATAGAAATTTGTAAACCCTAGGAAACTCCTTATATCCTTAACTAACTTAGGGGCCTCTTAACTTAGGATAGCTTTAACTTTTACTAGGTCTATACTAATGCCCTTCCTAGCTTTTATAATAAACCCTAAGTACTTTATTAACTTAACCTCAAATTTGTACTTATTAATATTAAGCTATAATCTTACCTCTTTTATTCGCTAGAGGACTTTTATATATATTTATAGTATTCCTTTCTTAACCCCGAGGAGTAGACTAGGATATTATCTATATATATAGAGTAGAACTCATCTAGGAAGTCTCTAAGGGCCTAGTTAATATACTTCTAGAAGGTACTTAGGGCATTTATTAGGCTAAAAGGGGTCACTAGCTATTTATAGAGTCTATACTATATATAGAAAGCTATCTTCTACTTCTATCCTTTAGTAATATAGATCTTATAAAAGGCGGCTATAATATTAAGCTTCGTGAACTATTTCGCTTTCCCGATATTCTAAAGGGTCTCATAGATTAATAAGAGTAGGTACTAGTCCTTCTTTATAAGCTTATTTAGGCCTTAATAGTCCACGCAAAACTATAGCCCTCTACTAGGCTTTTATATAAAAAGGATAGGGGCTATAGCGGGAGAGTAGCTTACTTGGATAAACCATTTATCTAATAGTTCTATAAGTGTCTTTTATAATACTAGGAGCTTATCCTAGGATATATTATATAGCGGTCCCTATAGTACTATAGGCTCCTTCCCCTTAACTACCTCTAGCTTAATCTAGTAATTAACCCCTTAGCCCTAAAATAGTAGTAGCTTCTCTCCTTTCACTAGGCTAAATATATCTAGGAAGTCCTTATACTATTCCGGAAGCTTTATATAAGAATCCATCTTCGCTTTCTAGGTTAGAGCTTTCTAGATATTAGCTAAGCTAGCTAAGAAGACTTCTATATTCCTCTTCTTACTCTTCTTTACTAGGTAAGAGAATAAGGCTACTAAGACCTATATATAGTCTATTTTCTTTAACTTAGGGGTTAGTATATCATATACCCTATTCTATACTAGGGTCCCTAATAACGAGATAAATAGTTCTAATCTTGAGCTATAGATCTATATATCTTATAAATATAACTACTATATACCTAAGATTATATCTAAATTAGTAATCCTAGGGACTATATAGAGAAAGCGTAAGATTTGTAATAACTATTAATATCTATACTTAATACTACTACTTCTTTAATTATTTCTAGTATTACCCTATTAAAAGCTTCTATCTACTTAGGGGTAATTAGTATATACTAGAGGTTATATTAACTAGTAAAGCGAGAATTAATTATTCCATATATTATATACCTGGTATTAATAAGAGTTTATATAAAATACTCTTTATTAACTATTACTAATATAAGAAAAGGGAGCTCTTCTATATCCTTCCAAAATTACTTCTAAGCTTTCTAATCTAATTCTACCTCTATATACTTCTAATAGTAACTTTTATTAGAAGCTAGTCTTTTCCCAAATTAGATAAGCTTAAGTTCCCTTTATTCTTACTTTAGCTCTTATCTAGGGTATTACTATCTCTCGCCTAAGTTATCTTTACTTTCTTTAGGGTTACCCTTAATACCTTCGTATTCTTTATCTTTAGCTATTCTTCCTCCTTCTATTTCCTCTACTTACTAGCTCTAGGGGGGGTACTTGAATATAGCCTTGCTTTATAGTTATATATAAAATAGTTATCTTAACTATACTATAAGTAGAGTCTCTCCTTCTTTCATTAATTAATCTCGTCCTAGGAGGCCTAATTAGGGGTATTCCTTAGCTATTATCACGAGTTACCTAGTATAGGTTCCTATTCTATTAGTTAAGTAGGCGAGGTTATATTAGAGGGAGGGCTTTTAAGTCTCTTATTTAGCTAGTTTAGATAACGGGCTTTTATACTCTTAACTTTAATAAGTTAGTCATTAATTATTCGTAACTAAGAGTAATACTCCTTATATAACTCTTCTTCCTTTATTTTAACTATTTCTTCTATAAGCTCTATCGAGATAATAGCCTTAAGATACCCTTTCTTAATCTCGTCTTACTAGCCCTATCCCTCCGCTTCTAGGATTAAGTGATTAAAGTCGCTTAAGAACTCGCCTAAGGGGGTTAACTTCTACTAGACCTAGTTTAATTCTCCTAAGACCTTCTACTACTTCCTTAGATCCCGGAAAGCTAGGTCTATTTACTTAAATAGCCCTTTAACTATAAATCCTCCTTTCTTCTATATATATCCTAACTAGGGGTATATCCTACTTACCGCTTCTCTAGATAAGTGTCCAAATCTATATTAGACTTTCTCCCTTTCTCTACTAATTACTTTACTATTAATTTCTAGCTTTACCCTTAAGAGTCCCTTAAACTAGGGGTAATAGGCTAAGTTATCCCTATTAAACTTATTAGGGTTCGGGAGGTAGGCCTTTAGTCGTTTTATAGTAGGGGGCTAAGGATATATATAGAGTTAGGGTATATAGACTAGAGGGGGTATCTATATTCGGGAGGGGTTTAGGGTTATTATATATTCGTTAATTAAATCAATTCATATAGCTAGGTTCACTATTGAGTTTACTTATTATACCGCTAGCTCTAATAGCTATTAGGACTATACTATAAAGGCCTCTTATAGCTACTAAGGCGCTTTATCTACTATCTCGGCTTTATATAGCTATCTATCTATCTATCTAACTACTAGGAGTTCCGCTCTTATATCTTCGTATAATAGAGGGGTCTAATAGGTTTCCCTTCTTAAGCCCGGCTTAGGAAGAACTCATAACCTCTAATATTAACCGGAATACTAGTACTCTAGCTTCTACGTGTAGTTTCGGGTACTCCCTACTACTAGCTTTTATATGCTCTAAAGTCTTACTAATATATTAGCTTTATAGGTAGTTTTAACTAAGGTCTACTTCTAACTTCGTTTACTCCAAGCTTCGTCGTCTATATATAGGTTTAG
This sequence comes from Hyaloscypha sp. PMI_1271, assembly GCA_021399465.1. Classification (NCBI taxonomy): domain Eukaryota; kingdom Fungi; phylum Ascomycota; class Leotiomycetes; order Helotiales; family Hyaloscyphaceae; genus Hyaloscypha; species Hyaloscypha sp. PMI_1271. The sequence continues at coordinate 21,603 of JAJTUS010000378.1, read as the reverse complement.
GCCCTCTTTACTTCTAGCTTTCATATGCTCCAAAATCTTACTAATACGTCGGCTTTACGGGTAGTTTTAACTAAGGTCTACTTCTAGCTTCGTCTACTCCGAGCTTCGTTATTAGCTATATGTAGGTTTAGGCTTCTCCTTACTTCTAGCTTTATATATATATAATCTCTAGTTAGTAAAGATAAGAGAGAGAGAATTCTAATATCATAGGCTAGGCCTTTGTATAAAGAAGACTAGTAGTTTAATTAACTAAATAGAATTCTCTAAGGAGAAAAGAGAAGAGAAAGGAAAGCGAGGATAGGAACCGTATTCCTTAAGGTGTCTAAGCTCCCTGAGTAACGCGTGGTCGCTCTATTAACTAAAGGGGGCGTGTCACATGACCACGGACATGTCCGAGATCATGTGACCTGAGCGAGGCTTCTAGCTAAGTATATTAATTGGGTCTCGACCCGTTATAATAATAATATAATATTTACTATTTCCGAATATATAATAATATCTCTAATAAATCTTAATAGATCTATTATCTCACTAAATAAGATTTAAATAACGATAATTATATATTAGGTAAGTTACTCCTATTATATCTCTTTAAACTTTAATACTAAAGAAGTAAGTACTAATAGGACTTGATTTCCTCGCTTCTCGAGGTATAATATATTGAGATCTTATATATTCTATTATACTCTTATCTCTTTATAGAGATATTAAAATTAGTAAGTCCTCCTCGACCTAAGGATTACTTACCTTACTAATCTTTTCATTTGAGTTAATCCTGAAGTATATATTAGTATTAGTCCACAAAGCCCCGAGATATATAATAATACTATAGCTTTAGGCTTCGTAATACTCTAACTTATAGAGTAGGGTAATCGCTACCGGGAAAAACTAGCCTTAGAGTATCCTAATAAGTAGTCTCCTTAAGTAGATAAGTTTCTATAGTTAATTACTTCGAGCTTAGCTAAAGAACTTCTATTAGTTAATTACTTAAATCCTTAATTCTTATATATTCTAATTATCCTAGTATACTTTCTTAAAGAATTCACTATAGAAGGAGGAGCTTATAAGCCTAGTTAGTTATATTTAGATATCCTCGTATATCTTATTCTATCTTAAAGAGTTATAATAGTTATCTAAACTCAGGGAATAGTTTTAGTAGTACTAACCTAACTATATATAGAAAACAGAAAAGATTTATACTTAATACGTTACTATTACTAAGAAATCTAAAATTTAAATGAATTTAGAATATTAGAGCTAGAGTATAAAGAGTAAGAGATATCCTTAGGTAGGGTTAGGTTAGAAGATATTAGCGAAGATAATATATATATTATTAAAATAATACTTCTTAAACTATATATAATAGAAATAATATGAGAGTTAGTAGTAGTCTTTATATTAACTAACTTAAGTTAAAGATTCAGAAAATGAATTATTTTACCAAAGTTAAGGAAACATAACAAGTATAAGGCTAATAGGCCTAACTAAGTTCGGCTTATAGGGTAGCCCGTACTATGTGCCTTTTCTAATCTAACTTAGAGTATTATAAAGCTTTAGAGCACAGGCCCTTAATTAATCGTAATAGTCTATAATATTAATTACTTATCTTCTCTATAGAAGTAGCTATCCTAGGCTCTCGAATTATATTTGGAATACTAGTACCTATACCTTAGCGAGGTAGCTAGCTAAATATAGTACAGTTCTAGGTTCCTTAACTTCGTACCCCGAAAGGACTAAGTAGAAGTCCAAAAACCGCTCTAATTATATAATACCTCTAAAGCTATACCTGAGAAGTATCCATATATATTAGATATATAATAACTTCCCCTACTAGATCTATAATCTACTCTAGAGCCTTCTTTTAGCGTATAATTATCCAAATATACTTAATTACCTCTATCTAAATCGTTTATACTTAAACGAAGCCTAAAACTATATCTTATCCTTATTAACTAATATATCTTTCTTATTCTACTAAGTAACTAAATAAAGCACTTTTAATCCTATATTTTATCTTAGTTAATAAGCTTAAGTAATAGCTTTAAGACCTAATACTAATAATATTTACTTTATTATAATTACGGGGTAAATTTAGAAATAGTACCTACTAATTATTATTATACTATCTTATAATTAATAGCTATCCGGAAACACTACTCTCCCTCTCTATCACAGAGTCCTAAATATCTATAACTAATTTTCAGAGAACCCGAGAAAGTATTCTAGGTTATAGGAAAGAGAGATATTCTATCTTATAGCTATATCCCCTAGGACTTCTACGAACTATTTATAGAGTATAGTTTAGATATCTCTCTTATACTTTATAATAAGAGGACTAAAGTACGAATAATAACGACTTACTCTATAGTATCTAAGGGCTATAGTTTTAATCTTCCTCAAATTTATTATTCGAATTTCACAGATATTTATAAACTATACTATATTAAAGATTAAGTATTCATGATCTCTAAGTACCTAGACTTCTCACTAGAAGACTTACTTAAATACTCTATCTAGTTAATAGAGATAGAGATAGCTTTTATAATTAGTTAAGTAAGATAAACGGATATTCACCTTTACCCTAGTTTCTGAACTAATTATAATAGGTACTAGCTAGTATATAGTTTATTTAGTTAAGAAAACTTAATCACTAACTCATTTTAGTACGAAATATTCTAATTTCTCAGAAAGGCAATATTAAAATTAGTAAGAAAGCCCTCGCTATAAGCAAAATACTTGAACTAATTTTATGTATAGATCCTACTATTCCCTAAACTAAGAAGGACTAGACTTCAGGAGACTTGAATTCCCTAGGCGTTATTATATTATAGTTAATAGGGGAGATTAAGGGGTCGCTATCTTTATTGGACCTAGGATAATAATTAGCTAAGGCTATCGACTTCGTAGAAACTACCTCTTAGGTATCCCCGGATAAACTCTCCAACGTGAGTACTAATAGTCTCGCTACGAATCATCGCTAAGATTAATCACGTAGCATATATTTGTAACTAGTGTAAATGAGCCGAAGACACTAACGGCTCTCTGTTAAGTGAGTAATCTCACGGTAGACCGAGGATTTTCCCTGAAAAGGCCATTCTTGAAGATGTGGGGGGGGTAAGAGAGAAGAGATCAACTGTCACGTCAGACTTCCTTTTTCCGAGTTAGGGAGAGAGGAGGAAGATGAGGGAGAAATCCATATTGCATGAAGGGAATTTTTGCTGGGGCAAATGGCCTCGCTAATCTTGACTTGTGTAAGTTAACGATTCAAGCAGGCGAATCTGCTGCGTAGCGGCATCCTCAGACTCGCCGTCTCGCCTCAACTCGATTATAACATACAGGCGGTATAGTAATCCAATCGCGAACAAAGGCACTGATCATGATCTCAGCTTAGGCCGAAGAAATTCCTGTTTTATATTCGGTAATGCCTTATTTCCCACTATTCCGCGGCGATATCTTTCATGGGGTCATCGTCATATGTGATCCATATGTTGGCCCCGCCCAGGCTTGTCATCGATCGTTTCGACGTCCGCCAAGTCATATGGGATAATGCACTGGACACGGTCGAGTTGGTATCGTTTCTCGATGCTGTAGAAGGAGCTTAACATTGCTTTTGGTAGGTGGCCTGCGATCCGACGTGTTAAGAAGGCTTTGAGGGGCAGATGCTAAGGGGCTATTACCAGAGTCAGAGCCCGTCCTGTGTATTCACGGCATACGACTCATTGACTTATGGGCTCGTTGAAAAGACTACAGCGACAGGTGAATCTTCCCCTTCGAGTGGCTTTGATGCGTGAGGAATGTGAGGATCGGGATTGGAGCTTTGCATTTATATAAGGTGGCTCTTATTGCCTGGAAGGGGAGAGGAGACTCCTACTAGTAATACTGCTGCGGTGACTTTTACTATAGACTTGGCGATGTATATAGCATAATTGAACTCCTAAACCTAGTCCTAAGACCCAGCAACACCACCTCCTTCACGCATTTTATTCGGATTTTCCTTAATAAGCTTGCGATCGTTTTCAGACTGCTCCATCTCCTCTAGAGTGGAGTTGAGAGAAGTTTCTTTTCTCCGTACTTCCTCTAAGTGCTGCTCACGAAATTCATACGCCTCTTTCCATTTTCCATCCAAGGCAAAACAGACCGCGATAGAGAAATACATGAGATCGACTTCATCCTGAGTTGCGTCTGGGACTGAGTCTTTTTGGAATTCGAGAAATTGCGGAAGTAAAAGTTCAGTGAGAGTTCTGGCAGCCTCGTAATCACCTGTCGCTGACAGGGACATGCTTAACCTAGAGAGGAGCCTGGTTAGTTTCACCAGAGCAACACCCTCTATTAGACGATCTGGTGTCTGCTGAAGATACGGTAACGCAAATTCTTTTAACTCTTCCCACGACTGAAGTTCCAAAAGCGTATCAACGACATGATTCGCGGCGATCAAAGAGTCAGGTGCATATTTTCCATGGGATTCGCAACTCTCCTGTAGCACATTTCTGTAAATCTGCAAGGCCTCATCGATCTTGCCTTGACTTCTCAGTAAATGTGCTTGCAGATTGAGAAAATTATTTCGCAAGTTCCCCTGTTTGCCGGTCTTTTCCAGCCACGTAATCGAAGCTTTGACTAGAGGCTCTGCCTCTGATATTTTCCCTTGCTCCCACAAAATATGGGCTAAGTTATGCGAGTTGACCGCTATCATCTCCTCTGTCACAGATAGTTCTAAGACCTTGCGATGCAGCTGTTCCTATTGAGAAGGGTCCCTATTTTGTGGATCCAAACCCATGGATATGGCGTCGCAGAGTGTGTTCAACGTGTCTGGTCGCTCATCGCGGCTCATGATGTTATCGAATTGGGTAATAATTGTTCTCCGAACAGCTTCTGCCTCTTTAGTCTTTCCAGCATCTTGTAGTGTTTCGGCAAATCGTTTGCGGATCGAGAGAAGTCCCAAATTGCTCGTGTCCGGATCCTGCAGTGCAACCTCAACCGACTGCGCACCGAGCTCTACACCAAGATTGTAGAATCCAAGGTTAGAGACAGCTCGGCCTACTTCCTTCAGAAATATAGCATACAAGCTCCTTTGGGGGCCAGTATCTTTGAGTAAGGAGGAAAGGTGCAACGCGTGTGGGATGAAGTATGCAGATAGTTGTTCACCTTGGTTTCCCATGGGCAACATTGAAAAAACACCTGTCATAGTGTGTAGTAGTTCGCTTGAATAATCTTTCAACATGTCCTGAGTCAGTCGCGAGATTATCCATTCATGTATCATTGGGTGAATCTGCAGGCCTGACCCGTTTACTTGGTCCACGAGGTTGAGGTTAACAAGTAAACTGAGAGCTTTCTGGAACGTATGGTCATCTAAATTCTTGACTGGCCAGAGCGAATGTGCTATAGAAGGTAGAATACCGCTCCAGTGAAACAAGCCGAGAAGGTTCAAGATCTCAATCGCATGCTCGTCAACCTCTTTGATAAGATTCAAGGATATTTCCCACGTAAGGAGTACGGATTTTTCGATTGCCCCTGGGTTCCTGACCGGATTCTCCAGAAGATCGGCGTGCTTCTTTTTTTCTTGGTACATACCAATGTACTTGCTGACAGGATACCAGAATTCGCGGATGTTTGCGGCTGCTTGAGCTATGGCAAGAGGAAGATAACCTAGCTGACGGAGGAAGACTTTCAAGTTTTCGTAGTCAGCGTCATCGTTCCAGTTTTGCAAGTCCTGCGGGATTGAGTCCAAAAACAATCGCTCTGCTTGTTGTGGATCCATGATCTTCATCTGAAAAGAGTGAGAAATGGCCGAGTACTCGCCAGCAAAGCGACGATCTCGTGTAGTGATCAGAGTATGTCCGACCGCGGGAATGTAATCTGCTAGGCAAATTCCGTCCGAGTCCCTCTGTCGAAAAAGCTTGATATCGTCTGCGTTGTCAAACACGAGGAACCAGTCTAAGTCAGATTCCTCTAGTCGTCGTTTTGCCTTCTCGAATCTGTCCGGGTTGCTTCTACTTTGGCTATCGCTGACGTTCTGAAAATGATCCAAAATCTTGCTGTAGTCCGTAAGAAAGTTGATCTTTGTATCAGCTCTAACCCAGAAAGTCGTGGAGGCTTTGATTCCAGTTAGTGCGAAATTGAGTGAGGTTTGGGATTTGCTTGGTTGAATTAGCAGATTCAAAATTGATGGTAGGGAGATATAAGGCTTGCATACCCGCTTCCACCGATGCCATGAATAACAAAAACCTTCTTCGGCGCCCTTGAGAGATTGAAAAACTCATGAAGTTTTTGTGTATACCCTTCTCGATCGATGAACGGTTGACATTGGGCCGGTTGATTGACTGGAAACTTTACATTCCGAAGAACTTTGACTGTTAAGTTATTAGAATGGTATAAATATGATTAGTAAGTATCGAATGATTTTTCACTGACTAGAATGATTTGGATTCTTGAGAGATTTCGCACATCGCTCAATTGATGTGGCCGTTTCCGTCCTTCCCAGATAAGCCGTAGCCAGGGCATCCATCCTTTCTTCTTCTTCCCAATCATCTAGCTCCACATCTTGCAAACCTTGTTCAACATTGAAGCGAAAATAGCTCGAAGAGTCGTACAACTCTTTTCCAAGCCTATCTTTCAAGAAGCTTTCTGCTACATGTTCAGACTTCGTTAAGAGCTCCACGCAAGCCCCCAAGAACCTGTCTAGCCGCGCAGGCACTTTGGTTGCGTCTGTCCAGCCCGTCCCAATACTGACCACGCAACCGAGATGTCGATCAGGCCACATACGACCCGCTTCGTTGACGACCTAGCGAATGGGATTATTCAGACGAAGTCCGCCATCAGAAAACGTTACCTTTGAATCATGAAGAGTCAGAGGCTCGAAGAAGATCGGTGCGGCTGAGGTTGCTTGACAAGTCTCCCAAATGTAACATGGATAATCTTGCTGATCGGTTGCTGTCGTAAGATAATTACGGAGAAGTTCATATTCAGCACTGGCAGTTCTCGTCACTGCAACGAATCTAAAGCCATCAGAGGTATTCGAGAAACGTTGAGGAGTAGTGACTCTTACACTTTGCAGCCAGGCTCATGAGTTCCGACCATCGGTTCATTCGCCGGCAGTTTTTTGTCCGCCAAAGTCTGAATCACGATCTCATTCAGAGCTTTGGCAGAATAAGCCGCTTTACCAACAACACTCTTCAGGTATTTGCTTCCAAAAGGCTTCTTTCCAAATACCGAGCTACCTACCAGCTTGTATTTGGCAATGCACTCGTCAACTGACATCCCGAGTCTGAAGACGCTCAGTTTGGAGGTCTAGCCCGTCCGATGTAGCTACCTACCTTCCAAGCATGATCGCCGAGATTCTAGGCATTGGTAAGCACCGTAACTAAGGTATCTAGAGCATGAAATAGTGCTTTACCCTCCTGTTGAAGTCCCGCCGATTAAGTCAAAGATCTCACAGGGCCGTGGGTCTGCAGCCAGTTGACATTCCCTTTGAACAGTGCGCATTAGGCGCTTAAGAATCAAGAGAGACGTCAGGCCTTTAATACCTCCGCCATCTTTGCGGGTCAGCCTGAAGGACATGTGAGGCTGATGGGACCTACCAAGCGAGAGGAGACGGAGGTTAAGCTGCGACATGTTGCGATAAGAGAACAGATGAAGGCTGTTGGACTGGGAGAGCTTTACAGATCGTCAGATGAGAAATCGCATCCCCGGATTGCCTTTTTGCCTGATTTCATAATCAGCTGCAAGGCGGCCTGAGATGGTTTAACACAGAATATTATTGGATACGATTGAAAGGCGCTGGAGCTGCTGATCGCTAATTAGCCAACCACTACGGAGGTGGTTGTACGGCTTATTAGTTCGACCGACTCGGCTCGGCTTGCTGTGCATCGCGAATTTCCCCATACCTTAAATGGACCGTCAATCTGCAACTGTATTTGGCAGCGCAGTCGTACTTCGGAGCAGATAGAGAGAGCTGGGATTCCACTAAATGCGGAAGCCACAAAATTGGGAGCACAATTGAGGGGTCAGAATCTGGTCTTAACTGCCACGTGCGCTTCTTTTTTTTTTTTTTTTTTTTTTGATTCCATACTCTTTCTAGCTTAGTGCTATATAGAGGACACCTATTTACAGTTCACACCTCAGGCTCAGATCAAGGTCCCGTAATATACCCCAGTAGGGTTAAAAACCCTACAAAAAATAATAGAAGACATATGAAATCCCATAATTATCCCCTAAATAACTCTATAAACTCCTAATTATAATCTAGCCCTCTATATCCCTATATTATTCTAATAATGAGTATTTCTAGCGGCCTTTTAGCCTTCTATATACCTATAATATTAATATTATCTCCTCCCCTATTTCAAATTATAAGTTCTCTAATCTTATTATAGTAGTATTAGAACTAATTAAGTAAACTAGTTAATAGTATAAAGTTTATAGCCTTTATAGTAGTCTATGGGTTTAAGAGTATTAGTTTAATATCCTAGAGGATATAACGGTTAAAGATCAAGTGCCTTTACCTCCTATATAGAGGGTACTCTTCTAGTATATATACTACTATTTAGTTACCCTCCTTATAATTACACTAGAGCTTATCTACCCTCTTAATCTTATATAAGTATAAGTTTAGCCTAATCTTCCCCGTCCTTATCTAGATAAGGAGGGAGCTTTGGGCCTTTTCTATACTAGTATAGAGCTTATTAATATATTAGTTAAGAGAGCTCCTAAATTATTAGTAGTAGGAGGCACCTATTTCGGTACTAGTCGCCTATATATATATCTATTTTCGTGGTAGACCCTCTTTAGGATCCGCTTATAGGACGCTTTTAGTTTAGGGATCATTACTAGAGTATTACCTCGTAGGGAGCCTTTAAAGCCTACTACTTCCTTAGCTAGCTAATTCATCTTCTCGTTTCCTAGTACTCTAATATATACTAGGATCTAGTATAACTCTACTATAACTCCGCTCTTACGTAGCGTGTCTAGTAGAGTAATATTATACTAGAGGATATACTATCTAGACTAGTGTTTTAGCTATTATATAGACTAGATTAAGGCCTAATTATCCGTAAAGATAAAGACCCTTCGTACTTATTTCCCGGCCCTTATAGCTATTATTAGGGCTTATTAGATACCTATTAGTTTAGCTACATATACTATACTATTATCCGAGGTACTTATATAGGCCTTAAGATACTAGTTTCTTTACTTACACTAGGCGGCTAAGCTTATATAACTATTAATATCACTACTATTAATATAGATCTATAGGTCCCTGGGCTTAAGATCCTTTTAGATATTATTATACTATCTAACTACTATTTTTACGTCTAGGGAGATATATATATCTAGTAGCTACTACTATAAGTTAATAATAGTTAAGTTAAATACCTTAAGGACCCCTAGTTATAGGATTCCTAGGAGGTCTAAGAGAACTTATTCTAGGTATTAAAGTAGGGATAATTATATAGTATTTAGGTATTCGTCTACCGTAGTTCTAATCTTTATACTCTAGACTATATATTAGTATATAAGAGACCTAAGTATATAGACTACTACTATAGTAGTTAACTAGAGGAGCTGAGATTCTATTAGTAGGACTACTATTTCTGCTTTAAGGACTACGAGGGCTATTATCTTAAAGGCGCCTATAACTATATATAAGGCCCTCTTCTGAATTATACTTAGCTTAGCTAGTATCTTACTTTATTAGGTCTTTTCCCTAGGGTAGTCTTATGAGATATACTATACTAAGCTTATAAAGAGTATTTATAAGAGGATAATAGCCTTATAGAGCTTAAGTATATCTACTTAAGATACTCCCTAGGTTAAGCCTAAGATTACTTAAAATATAGTAATAGACTTAATCGTCTTCTATTTAATATACTTAATATATTTACTCTATTCACGCCTATACGTTAATATAAGCGGATTAGGAATCGGGCGCTATAATTAGTTAATAGGGACTCACTATAGCTTCCGATTAATTAATAGTAAATAGAATACGATTCGTAAGCTATAGTAGCTTCTAATTAATTAATCGGCCTTCCAATTACCTAATTGGGTAATATTAAAGTCTTGGGATTAGTAAAATAGTATATATTAGAATACTGTGACGATATTCCACCTAGTCACCTAACTATATCCTATGTCCTATAGCCTATATGTCCTACGCTACCACGTGACGCGGCCGCTTCACTAAGGGAATCTAGATAGAGTATACCTAGGGAAATTTAGGAAGCTAAGCCCTATATAGACTAGCGTATTATAGGGGGCATATATACTCCTATAACCTCCTATATTCTAGTCTTCCCTTCCTTAGCTTTAAATCATCTTTATAAGGGACCTTCTACTTTGCTTTCCAAGCCCTAAATACTATACCCATAATAGTATTTAAAGCTTATTCCCTTTAATCCTATAGAGGATTTCAAATAAACTAAAATACCCTTATTTAACTCCGAATAAAGGTACTATCACGATTACGGAACCTTAGAACATAAGCTAAAGCTTTAGAATAATAAGAGCAATGAACTACTCTAGACCCTTATACACTAGTAGTATATTAGAAACCCCTAAAAAAAAACCCCGAAAATCGAAGAATCCTATTAAAGGCTATTCTTTAACTAAGTCTTATAGCGATAGGCACTTATAGGCTAGTAACCTAACTACTAATAGTAAGCCCTACCCTATAACCTCGTAGGCCCTATATATACGCTAGTAACGAGACTACTAGGGAGGATATATTAGAGGAAAAGTGTAATAGGTCGACTTTCTAGGACCCCACGTGACTAGGAAGGATATCGACTTCTTAATAAGCTCCTATTAGATCAGGTTATCCCGTCGGTGACTCTTCCTAATCCGAATACCTCATCGATATTCCGGGAGGCTTTACGGATGAATCTATTAAGGAAGAGTACTCTTTATTTATTAGAAAAGTCCTAGATATAGATTATCTAATTACCTCACATAATCTAAATAGCTAGTTCAAGGACCCTATTAACCTCCTTAAGGATATTAACCTAATTATTAAGAGCTACCGAGATACTACTATAAAGCTAGCTAAATATAAGAAGAGATATAGAGATACTAAGGGTATTTTTGAGAATATAAAGCTCTAGAATACTAAACTAGAGGTAGATATTAAGCACTATACTATACTCCTTAATTAATTTATACTAGTACTAGCCGCTCTTATATAAGCCCCGGAAGTAGCCCCTAAAATCGACTCTCGAAGCTATAAAGGATCCCTTACTCTATATATACTATATAGAGCCCCTAAAGTAGTTATCCTACTAGACCTAACCCTCTTCTATAGAGATCATATAGTTTTCGATAACTAGCTAGTCCAAATTAAGAATAAGCTATGAGGAAACGCTAATATATACCTAACTAAGGATCTCAAGATTATCTATATTTCTAGTAGACTTATAGGTAACGCCCTCGCCTTAACTAACTCTCATATAAACCAGGAAAGCCCCTATTAGTATTACTAGCTCTCGGAAATATATAATTATCTAAACGAGCTATACTCTAATCCTAATAAGCTATAGAACGCCCGTTGTGACTTTAGAAAGCTTATACTTCGCCCTAGTTATATATTTTAGGAGTTCTATACCCGCTTCTTATAGTTATCTATAGAAGGTAATATTACTAAATAGCTTAAATAGGAGTTAAACGAGAAGCTCCTAGCTAAGCTCTAGGAATTAGTACGTGTATATTATAATAACTCTTCTATTAATATTATTTGCTTTACTTAGTTCTATACTATAAATAATTAGTAAATCTAAGCTTTATATAATAAGGCTAAGGAGTATAAGAAGACGATAGTAGGAATAACTAAACCCTCTTCTCTATATACCCTATAGTAAGTAGTTAAGGAAGAGTCTATATCTACTACTATAGTTAAGTATAAACCCCCCTAGAAGTATAAGTAATACCCTATAATAGGTAATCCCTCGACTATTAAGTACTTTAACTATAACGAGTTTAGCTACTATATCTATAACTACTTATATAAGCGTACTATAGAAACTAAGGTAGCTCTATCTTAGGTTAAGCTAAGCCTATTCCCGCTAGAGGCTTATAGTAGAAGTTCTAATTCTAAGGAGGAACTAGAAAACGAGTACCCCTAGAGAAAGTCTCTACTCTAGGGGCTTATAGTATTAATATAGTAGAGATAGACTTAACTTATCTAATAAGAGGGGATACTCTTATAATACCCTATATTATTAGTATAAATGGATTAGGAATTAAGTCTTCTTCCCTTATTAATACTAGAGTAAATAGATATGCTTTTATTAATACTAAGCTCGCTTAGCTTATAGAGTAATTCCTAGGAGTCGAGCTATAACTCCTCTCTTTACTATATACTATACGAGGATTCGATAGTAAACTAGTAGAGTCTACTAAGAAGTATATTAATATACTACTCTTAATTAATAGACGCGCTATTAAGGCACCTATAATTATCCTAAACCTTAGAGACTATAATATTATCCTTAGTAAGAAATAGGCTATATATATAGATATTCTAGTCGACTACTAGAGACGTAGGCTTATATAGCCTAAGAATAGTCCTAAGACTATATGATATAGCTATATTATTAGTACTTCTCAGTAATAGCTAGAGAAGTAGACTAATAAGAAGTACTAAAAGGACGCGAATTATTAGGATACTATTATAAGTTATTCTTAGAAACCTACTATTCTTAAGTAGTCGTCTACCTTCCAAATAAACTAGAGAGAATTATATGAGTCTATAGAAAAGGAACTTCTATAGCTATAGTAAGAAGCTATTCCTAGAAAGAAGCTAAAGAAGTAGGATAAGACCCTTAATAAGGAATAAATACTAGATCTAGCTATCCTTACTACTATAGTATTTAACTTTATAGCTAAGAGAGAAGAGAATATTATTAGCCAAATCTCTATCTACGAGATTAATAAAGAACTTAAAGCCTATAAATAAGAAGCTATCCCTAGACTAGAGGACTAATAGCTAAGAGAAATAGAACTCTAATAGCTCTAGAAGATATTACCCCCTAAGCTTAAGGAATATACGTCTATTTTCTCAAAAAAGGAATTAAATACCCTACTACTATATAGATTATATAACTATAAGATCTAGATTAAAGGTCTAAAGGGTACTAAGAGTATTAGATACTAACTACTACGCTAGTAGTCTACTTAGGAGCTTCGGGAAGTTAAATACTTCTTAGAAGATAACTTAGTAAAAGGCTTTATTAAAGCTAGTTAAGCCCCCTTTACCTTACTAGTTCTCTTTATAAAGAAAGTAAATAGAGGACTACGCTTTTATATTAATTTCCGTCGCCTAAACGATATTATATAGAAGGATTAATACCCCCTCTCTCTAATTAATGAGACCTTAAGCTAATTATCTAAGGCTAAGATCTATACTAAGCTTAATATCTATTAAGCCTTCTATTATATAGCTATAGACCTAGACTCTAAAGAACTAATGACTTTCCGTACCTACTATAGAATATATAAATATAATATTCTTTAGGAAGGCCTAACTAATAGCTTAGCTATATATTAATACTATATAAATAATACGCTTTTCAAGTACTTAGATAATTTTTATATTATATACCTAGACAATATCCTAATTTACTTAGAGGACCTAGTAGAGTATAAATAGTATATATAAAAGGTACTCGATAAACTATAGCTAGCTAGACTTTAAGTAAATATTAAGAAGTTAAAGTTCAAGGTTATATATACGAAATACCTAGGCTTTATTATCTCGACTACTAGTATTAAGGTAGACCCTAATAAGGTAGAAGTTATATAGAACTAGTAACCTCCTATAATAGTTAAGGGAGTATAATCTTTCCTAGGATTCTATAATTTTTATAGATACTTTATTAGGGAATATAGACGAATTATAAGACTCCTTATTATACTTACGAAGAAGGATATTCTATTTAAGTAAATAAAGTAATACGAGGAAGCTTTCGACTTCCTAAAAGGAGCTATAGTTTCTACCCCGGTTCTATAATATTATAATCTAGATCTCCCTATAATAGTAGAGATAGATGCCTTAAAAGGAGTTATTACTAGCCTACTCTCTTAGTAAGACCCGGAAATAGGCCTCTAGTACCCTATAGCCTACTTTTCAAAAACTATATTACTAGTAGAGCTTAACTACGATATATATAATAAGGAAATACTTATTATCGTACGAGTACTAGAGGAATAGAGAGTAGAACTAGAAGGTCTTTAGGATACCCCCTTTAAGGTCTATTCTAATCACTATACCCTGGAATACTTTATAACTACTAAGAAGCTCTTACCTAGATAAGCTAGATAAGTAGAGCTCTTATCCCAATACTACTTTAAGCTTATATACTATTCTAGGAAGTCGAACGAATAAGCTAATACTTTATTAAGGAGTTAAGATAAAGTAGATGCTTAAGGATAAGTAGAGGAGAAGATATAAACCCAAGTACTCTTCCCTAGAGATAAGATTAACCCTAATATAGTCTATGACCTCTAGCTAGTAGTAATACTCTACGAAGTTAGTTTATTAGGCCCCGATATTAGCCTAAAGAACTAAGTATATATAGAGGACTACCTAGAAGTAGCTACTACCCCTATTAGAGGTATAATTCTACTAGAAGAAGGTATCCTCCTAGAGGCTTTACTAGTCATATCTTATACTATAGTACTACTAGAAGCTCCCGCTAAGTTTAGTAGTTTATAACTAGTAGATAAGATCCTATAAGATAATTAAACGTTACTAGAGCTAGATGAACTATATACTATAGTATAAGCTAAGAGTGACGTCTAGATACTATAAGACGGACTTCTCCTATACTATAGTAGACTCTATATTATAGATAACGAGATAATTGCCGGACTCCCTTTATAGACTACCCTAATCCGTAAAGTATATAATAAACCTCTATCTAGATACCCTAGATATATGAAGCTTTATTAGTTACTTAAGGAATAATATTACTAGCTATTTATAGGTAAGGATATTAATTAATATTATAGTAACTACTACTCTTATAAGAGATTATATATACCACGAGATAGGAAGCCTAGTTTCCTTTACTTATTACTTATTCCTAATCGCCCCTAGTAGTATATTACTATGGATTTTAAGAGCTATCTAGAAAGTAAAGTAGGGTATAATATAGTAGCTATATTTATAGACTAACTATCGAAACGCCTAATCACGATACCTATACGAGATACAATTATAGCTAAGTAGCTAGTGCCCCTATTTCTACTATATATTATATACTAAGTAGGTATTCTAGAGATAATTATATTAGACTAAGGACCTTAGTTTATCTCTGATTTTTAGAATAAGTTCTATACTAGAATTAGTACTAAGCTCAAGCTCTCTACTACTAATTACCCCTAGACGGACGGCTAGATAGAGATAGTTAATTAATACTTCGACTAGAGATTACGCCTTTATATTAACTATTACTAGGATAACTAGGATAACTAAGTAGCGATTATTAACTACTAATAAGCCTCCCTTTAGTATAAAACTATTAGCTAGTCCCTATTTATAACCGAAAAGGGATATAAACCTTATACTACTTTTAACTAGAACTCCCCTATAAAGGCTAACTTACCAAAGGAGAAGCTTAATAGAGATAAAGCTAAGGTATTAGTGAACTAATTACACGAATCGTAGTAGCTCGCTTAGGGTTATATAGAGAAGGTATAGGAACGATATACTATATAAGCTAATAGGTACTACTATCTAATTAACTTTAAAGTAGGCGATAAAGTATAGGTTATAATAAAGTACTAGAAGACTAATTACCTAAGCTATAAGCTAGGGAATTAAATAGAAGGCTCCTTTAAGATTCTAGAGGAATATAGCTACTCGTTCCTCCTAAAGCTACTAGAAACTATAAAGGTTCACCTAGTATTCTATATAGAGAAGCTACGGAAGGACCCTAGAAACCCTCTACTAGGTCAAGCTAATTTAGAGCCTCCGCTAGTAGTTCTAGAGGATAAAGAATAGGAATATGACATAGAACGGATCCTAGCGGTAAAGCTAGTGAGAAAGAGGCTAAAGTATAAAATCTAGTAGGTAGGTTAGGACGAAGATCCTAACTAGTATCTGGCCTTAATACTAAGTAATAGCCCTCTAGCCTTATAACATTTCTATGAGAAGTATAGTAATAATACCGAACTACTAGGACCTCTATATA
This sequence comes from Hyaloscypha sp. PMI_1271, assembly GCA_021399465.1. Taxonomy (NCBI): domain Eukaryota; kingdom Fungi; phylum Ascomycota; class Leotiomycetes; order Helotiales; family Hyaloscyphaceae; genus Hyaloscypha; species Hyaloscypha sp. PMI_1271. The sequence continues at coordinate 5,422 of JAJTUS010000378.1, read as the reverse complement.
ACCTTTAATACTAGCTAGACTATATAAGAGATAATATTCGACTATAACTATATAAGGACAACGATATACCTTTATAAGTCATATAACCTCGGATATGTCCGTGATTATATGACATATATATATACTATAAGAACTACCGAAAATACTAAAAACGATAGGGATAATGACTTTTCCTAAGCTCGAGGGCGAGCTTACTCTAAAGGGGGGGGTAATTATAATAATATTTCACCTAGTTACTTAACTATGTCCCATGTCCTATAGCCTATATATCCTACGCTACCACGTGACGCGGCCGCTTCGCTAAGGGAATCTAGATAGAGTGTACCTAGGGAAATTTAGGAAGCTAAGCCCTATACGGACTAGCGTATTATGGGGGGTATATATACTCCCACAACCTCCTATATTCTAGTCTTCCCTTCCTTAGCTTTAAATCGTCTTTATAAGGGACCTTCTACTTTGCTTTCTAAGCCTTAAATACTATACCCGTAATAAATACTATATCTAAATTAAGCTTTACTATATATGCCTCCTACTACGTCTAGCTATCCTAGCCCTTTTTAGTACCCTTCCCTCTACCTAATTACCTAATTCTTCTCCTCTAGCTCCATTCTCTCTAGCTCTATTCTCACGTGCTTGCTCCTTAGCTACTCTCTACTTTATAGATGCCCTTCTAGCCTTCTGAACTAAAGTAATTAAACCACGATTATTCTCCTTTATTACCGCTTTAGGGAGGGTGATTTTATTCCTCTTATGGGCTGTACTAGTAATAGGTAAATTAGGATAAGTCGATTAGGAGGTGACTTTATTAAGGGCACTATATGGCTAGAGAGTAGTAAGCTCACTATACTTAGTCATTAAGTAGTAGCCCTATTTTTAATTAGCTTTATTAAGAGTATACTCAGAAATATATACTTTTAGACCCTTTTCTAGAACTCTCACTAGAATTCTAGCTATTTCCGTACCGAATCTATATTACTTTGGGATCTAGAGGGTTATAATCTCTTAATTAGTATACTTAAGAGCCTTGGAATTAGCTCTCTTTACTATATTCTCCCTCTGTTTTCTCGTATACTCCGTAACCCTCTTAGTTAGTTTAGATAAAATCATCTCTTTAGCTTCTTCCTCTTATTTAGCTTCCTCGTCAACGAAGCTATCCTCTCTACCCTCACTATTCTCATTACTCTCAACCTCCCCCCCTATACCTCCTAGGGCCGTACGTGCACGGCGAGCGCTTTCCTTATAGTTCAGGAAATTAGTAGGTGGCTTTCGTCTAAACCAGACCTCATATAGTATATTTCCCTTAGGAAGGGCCCCTATAGCTATGGTATTAATCACCTATACGATTAAAGGAAGTAACTATATCTACGATTAGATACTAGTATCTACTCGTGCGGCCCGTAGCCGCTTCTTAAAGATTTGATTAGCTACCTCAATAGAGCCTTGTAATTAAGGATAGTAAGCTCGTCCACGGATAATCTTTATCCCTCTTTACTAATAGACCTCAATAACTTTGCCTTTGAACTCTCCTCTATTATCGTAGGCTAGGATAGAGATATACCCATTATTATTGAGCTATTTACTAAGCTCATTCGTAGCTTCGTCCGTAGTCTTAGCCTTAAACCCACGGATCCATATGAACTTAGAAAAGTAGTATTTTAATTACTAGATCTACTAGTATTCTCCGTCTAGATCATGCTATAATAGTATTAGTAATACTATAGTATTAATGAAGTATAGCTAAAAAGGTTCGGAATTTACGAGAATCGCAGAAATCGCGAAAATTATAGGAAAATCGTAGGAAAAGCTCAAAAACGTACGAAAATCGCGAAAATTGTAGGAATCACGAAAATCGCAGGAAAAGCTTAAAAATGCACGAAATACAGGAAATATAGGAATATAGGGGTAAATCACATGACTTAAGGGACACTTACACGGAAATCCATTAAATCCAGAACTATATACTCGCCAGGATAATAAGATTGGATAGGTGTAATTACTCCTTTACTATTCTTCTGTGCTTTTTCCTTATTATAGTGAGTATAGTAGGCACTTATCCAAGCGTGATCGTCACGGGATGGGCTATACCAAATTCGTCTTACATACTTAAATATAGTATTAAAGGCTATTATATAATTAGTATAAAAATTAGTAAATTCAAGGAGTACTTATACTTACCTGCGTGTATTAATTTCTTATGAGTAGTAGTCAAAATCTCAAAGGCATCGTTATAGCAGAGAGTATAGCGAGCTAGAATGATCTTATTACGGCGAGTATCATAGTATTCCTTGCGATATACCTGATTATCCTAAAGCTCGTATAATTAGGATTCGTGTTTAATATTAGCCTAGTAGCGTTTTTCTACCTTAGTTCTACTAGGGAGTGAGGCATTAGGATTTTGTAACTATTATCTGATATCTATACGTTTCCTAGTAGTAAGAATTTTCTTACTACCCTATTAGTAAGCCTTTGATCCCACGTAGCTTAATCCTCAGCGGACTAATTATTAGTAAGCTCTTTAGTAATAGGGGAGGGCAAGAACTAAGTACCAGAGGAACGTGCTCCTGGTGTAGTAATATCAAAATATTGCTCTGCTTAGCTATAGACACGCTCACGAGGTGTATGTGGGGCTAGAGAGGAACGGAGGGTTAAAAGAGACATATTACAAGTAAGGTAATTAATTGGGAAGTATATAGAATCAGTAATTATGCTTGGAAAGTAGGTGCTTATACTGTGAACTATACTGTGAACTGTGTGCTATGAACTATATCTAGGTAGTAAAAAGGGAGTAAAGGCCCTATACATATCTAGAGGCTCTAGAGAAGTGTCTTTACCCCTATTACATACTGAGAACTAAAGGGTTTCAGCCATTAGTTTGAGGATATATTAATTACATACTGAGAACTAAAGGGTTTCAGCTATTAGTCTTGAGGATATATTAATTACATACTGAGAACTGAAGGGTTTCAGCCTCCTCAAGCCCGAAACCTCAATATTATGCGATTACTTAATCGCAAGCCACAGTGGCTTGCGAATCGTATTCCATATCCTATTGATTAATCGGAAGGCCGATTAATTAATCGTAGCGCCCGGTCCCTCATCCGCTCGTATTGACTGACGGGCGGGATCAGAGCGAATTGGGGCCGGTGGTGAAGAACGACCTGTTGTTGGCTGTATTTACGCAAGCGAGAAACAAACCCCAAACATTGTCTCGGGGATTACCATCTCAAAACTATATTTTTCAACTTTTAGAAGGAGCCTCGTGGGGAAGGAAGAGGCCTCCAGGATGATTCGTTATTTAGAAACTCCCTGCTGAATATCTCCTTTTATTACTGTATTGGCAGCCTTACATTTGAGCGAATTTTGCTTCTGTCAACACCTTGGCGCCGCTTTGGCTTGCACTGCCACCACATACTAGCGTGGATGTTCAATTGCAGGTTTCTCAATACTTGTAGCCGCTGGCCAATTCACCATAAAGCTGATTAATCTCCCGTTATTCAAAGAGCCCGAACATTCAATCCCCATCACCTCCCACATCCTCATCCCAACCTCCTATCTTCTCTCTGTCTGGAGTCTGGAGAACCTTTCAGCCTTTTAGCTACAGCTCACCTAGTTCAAGGTCCATCTGCACAGGATCCCTTTCTCACTTTTTGCCCAACTGCTTTTGAGACAGTCAATCAAACACCCTCTGCTTCTTGGATACCCAATAGTAGAAATGCCTATACTATCTCGTTCATCGACATGGAACTCGACGGTCTTGAGTGACGTCTCTGCCCCGATTTTGCGGCCTCAGAACCCCTCAGTCCAGGTTGCTTTGTAAGTGTAGCTCGATTCACCAAACTAGCTAATACCGGCTTGATAGGTCGCAGAGAGCCCTCGCTACTTGGACAGCCAAGATTAACGCCATGGATCCCGAGCAGCGTCGGAACTTCCTCGAAGCTAAACTACCTGGCGATGTGTCTAGCTACGCGCAAGGCATCGAGGGCATCATTGCAGAGAAGGTCAAGAACAGCACTTCTGTAGCAGTTGCGCAAAAGATACAGCCCCTGGTTGACTTCATGGGGATAGCTACCTCGCTTGCCCCCCTTCTGGAACCGGTTTGTCCTGCGGTCTCGGTAGTTCTCGGTGGGATCCACTCGATTCTTTCCGCCACCCAGAAATACGCCGAGCTGCAAGGATTCCTAGTCGAACTGTTGACGGAAAAGATGGGGAAGCAGCTTCCCATCATCCATGCGCACGCTTCTATACTACCATGCAGTCCAGAGCTTCAGGAGACCGTGGTGGATATATACGGTGATTACCTTGATGCATGCGTACGGGCGCACACCTTATATGTCGACCACAATGGCAAATTGAGAAACGGGATGTCTCGATTTGTGAAGGGCCAATTCTCCAGCATCGAAGAGGATTTTTCAGACATCGAGATTAAGTTCTCAGACCATGTTCAGCGTTTTAACATGGTTGCTTCAAGGGGATTAACCCAAATGACCCAAGGCATTCAAGTCAGTGTAGATGATATTCAAGCTAGGGTGGAAGACATTCAAGCCACGTTCCAGGACGCCATGGCCGGGGGAGCTCAGGTGCGAGAGATGGTGGAACGAACCTTGGCATTGGAGAAGGAAAGCCCAAGTTAGTACCTACCAGTTTCGATATGGGGTAGTGTACAAGTACAGACTGCTAACTGCTCGAAAGAAAACACACGGATGTACATGCTAGATTGGATAACGAAGAAGACGTCGAAGCCTGACTTTCGGCCCCTTGTTGCGGAATTGGAAGGAATCATCGAGGGAACTGGACAGTGGCTCTTGGATCATAAGGACTTCAAATCGTGGATGGAGGAACCTGACAAAGGGCTCTTTTGGGTATACGGTAACTACGGTTGTGGAAAGACACACTTGGCCTACCGCGTCATTCAGCAGCTAAATCACCGATGCAACACGGACCCTAGAGCTTCCTTGGCATACGTCTACTGCAGCATCCTGCAACAAGAGACCGACGTCAACACCAACCACGCTTATATATCCCTCCTTGGGTCGATCCTGCATGATCTCTACGGCCGACTGCCTGAGAACCAAGATCTCGACATACTCGTGAGGCTTCGCAAGGAGCAGAAACAAATCGATGGTTTAACTATCGAGACGGCTATCCGTGACTTGATTTCCAAACTCTCGATGACATTCATTGTCATTGATGGCCTAGATGAGCTTGAGAGGATCAGTAAAGAACAGGCTCGAAGATTGTGCAGCTTTATCAGCTCTCTAGCTCCCACGAATTCCGATAGCAAGAGATCTGGTAGCACTGGTATCCGGCCCAACATTCTCATTTTCAGTCGCCACAAACAAGACCTCAACACAATGGAAGCCTGCCCATCGATTGAAGTTAACACAAAGGCCAACGAAAAAGACGTTGCCACATTTGTCGAGGA
>JAJTUS010000377.1:0-25774 GCA_021399465.1 Hyaloscypha sp. PMI_1271 | reverse complement strand
ATTCTGTAATTTTTATAGACGCTTTGTTGGGGAATACGGACGAATCGCAAGACCCCTCACTGTGCTCACGAAGAAGGGTATTCCATTCAAATGGACAAAGCAATGCGAGGAAGCTTTCGACTTCCTGAAAAGAGCTATGGTTTCTACCCCGGTTCTGCGATATTATAATCCAGATCTCCCTACAATGGTAGAGACAGATGCCTCAAAAGGAGTTGTTGCTGGCCTGCTCTCTCAGCAAGACCCGGAAACAGGCCTCTGGCACCCTGTAGCCTACTTTTCAAAAACCATGCTACCAGCGGAGCTTAACTACGATATACACGACAAGGAAATGCTTGCTATCGTACGAGCACTGGAGGAATGGAGAGCAGAACTAGAAGGTCTTCAGGACGCCCCCTTTAAGGTCTATTCTGATCACCGCGCCCTGGAATACTTCATGACCACCAAGAAGCTCTCACCTAGACAAGCTAGATGGGCAGAGCTCTTGTCCCGATACTACTTCAAGCTCACATACCGTTCCGGGAAGTCGAACGAACGAGCTGACGCTTTGTCACGGAGACAGGATGAAGTAGACGCTCAAGGACAAGTAGAGGAGAAGATACGAACCCAAGTGCTCCTCCCTAGAGACAAGATCGACCCTGACATAGTCTACGACCTCCAGCTAGCAGTAATGCTCTACGAAGTTGGTTTATTAGGCCCCGATATCGGCCCAAAGAACCAAGCGTATGTAGAGGACTGCCCAGAAGTAGCTACTACCCCCGTTGGAGGTGTGATTCCACTAGAAGAAGGCATCCTCCTAGAGGCTTTGCCGGCCGCATCTCACACCATAGCACCACTAGAAGCTCCCGCTGAATTTAGCAGTTTACAACTAGTAGACAAGATCCTGCAAGATAATCGAACGTCGCCGGAGCTAGTCGAACTACGTACCATAGCACGAGCTGAGAGTGACGTCTGGACACTGCAAGACGGACTTCTCCTACGCTACGGCAGACTCTACGTTACGGACGACGAGATAATCGCCGGACTCCCTTTGCGGACCGCCCTAATCCGTGAAGCACACGATAAACCTTTGTCTGGACACCCTGGACGTGCGAAACTCCGTCAATTGCTCAAGGAACGATATTACTGGCCATTTATGGGCAAGGATATCGATCAATATTGTAGCAACTGCCACTCTTGCAGGAGATCGCACGTACCACGAGACAAGAAACCTGGTTTCCTTCACCCGTTACCTGTTCCCGATCGCCCCTGGCAGCATATTACTGTGGATTTTAAGAGCTGTCCGGAAAGCAAAGCAGGGCATAATATGGTAGCTATATTCGTGGACCGACTATCGAAACGCCCAATCACGATACCTGTGCGGGACACGATTACGGCCAAGCAGCTAGTGCCCCTGTTTCTACTACATGTCGTACGCCAAGTAGGCATTCCAGAGACAATTGTATCAGATCGAGGACCTCAGTTTATCTCTGATTTTTGGAACGAGTTCTGTACTAGAATCGGTACCAAGCTCAGGCTCTCTACCGCCAATCACCCCCAGACGGACGGCCAGACAGAGATAGTTAATCAATACTTCGATCAGAGACTACGCCCTTATATCAACTACTACCAAGACGACTGGGACGACTGGGTAGCGATTATCGACTACCAACAAGCCTCCCTTTGGCATGAAACCATCGGCCAGTCCCCATTTATGACCGAAAAGGGATACGAACCTCGTACCGCTTTCGACTGGAACTCCCCTGTGAAGGCTAACTCGCCGAAGGAGAAGCTTAATAGGGATGAAGCCAAGGCATTAGTGAACCGATTACACGAATCGTGGCAGCTCGCTCAGGGTCATATGGAGAAGGCTCAGGAACGTTATGCCGTACAAGCTAATAGGCACCGCCGTCCGATCGACTTCAAAGTGGGCGATAAAGTATGGGTCACAACAAAGCACTGGAAGACTGATCGCCCGAGCCGCAAGCTAGGGAACCAAATGGAGGGCCCCTTCGAGATTCTAGAGGAACGTGGCCACTCGTTCCTCCTGAAGCTACCGGAAACCATGAAGGTTCACCCAGTATTCCACGCAGAGAAGCTACGGAAGGACCCTGGAAACCCTCTGCCAGGGCAAGCTAATCCAGAGCCTCCGCCAGTAGTTCTAGAGGATGGGGAACAGGAATACGACGTAGAACGGATCCTAGCGGTGAAGCTAGTGAGAAAGAGGCTGAAGTACAAGATCCAGTGGGTAGGTTGGGACGAGGATCCTGACTGGTATCCGGCCTCAACGCTAAGCAATAGCCCTCTGGCCTTACAACGTTTCTACGAGAAGCACAGCGATAATACCGACTTACCAGGACCTCCACGCAACCTTCAATACTGGCTAGACTGTGCAAGAGACGATATTCGACCACAACCACGCAAGGACGACGATATACCTTCACAAGTCACATGACCTCGGACATGTCCGTGATCATGTGACATGTATGAGTACTGCAAGAACCACCGAAAATACTGAAAACGACAGGGACAACGACTTTTCCTAAGCTCGAGGGCGAGCTTACTCCGAAGGGGGGGGTAATTGTCACGATATTCCACTCTCACACCTAGTCACCTGCCTAGGCTAGCGGCATCTGGCATCTGGCATCTGGCATCTGGAGTCACCTGGCAGTTGCACGTGACGCGGCCGCCTCGCTAAGGGAACCTGGATGGAGTGCTCCTGGGGAAATTTAGGAAGCTAAGCCCTATACGGACTAGCGGATTGTGGGGTGCACATATACTCCCACAACCTCTTGTATTCTAGTCTTTCCTTCCTTAGCTTTGAATCGTCTTCATAAGGGACCTTCTACTTTGCTTTCCAAGCCCTGAATGCCGTACCCGTGACAGACACCGTGATAGGCACGGCGCTATAGACGCTCGAGGGCTACTCGGACCGCGTCTAGTCTATAGCCTTCTTACCCGACGGTAAGCGGGTCGTCTTAGGCTCTAGTGATAAGACAATATGGCTCTAGGACGCCGTGATAAGTATGGCGCTATAGACGCTCGAGGGTCACTCGGGCTAGGTCTAATCTATAGCCTTCTCACTCGATAGTAAGCGGGTCGTCTTAGGCTCTAACGACTAGATAGTACAGCTCTAGGACGCCGCTATAGGCACGGCGCTATAGATACTCGAGGGCTACTCTAACTATGTCTAGTCTATAGCCTTCTCACCCGACGGTAAGCGGGTCATCTCGGGCTCTAACGACTAGATAGTATAGCTCTAGAACACCGTGATAAGTACGGCGCTATAGACGCTCGAGGGCTACTCGAGCTAGGTCACCTCTATAGCCTTCTCACCTAATAGTAAGCGGGTTATCTCGGGCTCTAATGACTAGATAGTATAGCTCTAGGACACCGCTATAAGCATGGCCTTATAGACGCTCGAGGGCTACTTAGACCACGTCTAGTCTATAGCCTTCTCACCCGATAATAAGTGGGTCGTCTCGGGCTCTAACGACTAGATAGTATAGCTCTAGGACGCCGTGATAGGCACGCTACTATAGATACTCGAGGGCTATTCTTCCTTAGTTACTTCTATAGCCTTCTCACCCGATAGTAAGTAGGTCGTCTTAGGCTCTAACGACTAGACGGTGCGGCTCTAGGACACCGTGATAGGCACGTTATAGTAGATACTCGAGGGCTATTCTTCCTTAGTTACTTTTATAGCCTTCTCACTTAATAGCAAGTTATTATTAATCTTACAAGTATCTAATCATTAGGTAATAGAAGACGATACGAATATTCTTTAGTTACCTCCCGATTATTGGGAAATTTGTTTAGCTACTTGGAATAGAAGTCTTATTTTAGGGTATTTATCTAGGAGAATTTCATTCTTTTACTTTGAAAAAGGAGTAAAGCTTATTATATAGAATTAAGAAAAATATCTTTATTTCTTAGAAGGTCCTAGGGAACTCTTTACTTATATACTATTTTAAAATCGCTACTTGCCTTCTAGCATTTTCTAGAAAGTAGTGTTTAATGGATTTGCTATAAATCTATTAATCCTCTCTATATAGATAATATATATGTCTCGATTACTAAGCCTAAAGTAGTACTTAATAAGAGCTTAAATAATAGTTGAGGTAGAAGTTAATAGAGAAGAATAGTTCAGAAGGTGCGAGTAGACGATAATAATTAAGGAGGAGGGTAGATAAGGAAGGAAGTAAAGAGATAAAGGGTAGACTCGGGAAACTTATACTATAGTGTTCATTGTTACCTTTAAAGCCTCGGATCACGATCCTTCGTCATATCTATACGTTAGAAACAAATACTCACTAAATTACCTGACTAGTTAACGCTAATCGCTCTCACATGTAACTACTAGTAGAGCTACTCCTTACTAGTTACTATACCCACCTTATCGCTTAATTATGACAACCCTATTACTCTTATTCGTATTCACTAGTCAAGTCTACCTTAGACACTATCTAAGTATAGACTATCGGCTAGTATTAGCTATGGAATCCGGTGCCATCTTCTTAGGCTATTGGGATATAGTAGCTACTTATAAACATATATGGGTTCTCTATACTTAAGCCCTAATAATATCAAGTCATATGGGTACTTTGTAGCAAAGATATATCGAGAGTTAATATTAGTCCTAGTTAATACCAAACGTTAGTAGCCGAGTCTCGAAAGGGGTTCCACGTAACTAGGGGTCTAATAAAGAGGGTAAATTTTAGCTCTAGTAACGGGTTATAGCTTGGATAATATTCCTCGCGGGTGCTGATGCGCTCAAAGCGTCGAGGAAGGGATATTAATACTTGCCTGGGTGTACAAGTAGAGATACTCGGCCAGCTACGGAAGGAGCACTTCCTAGACAAACCTTCTATACATACCGCTAATCCAAGGTATATTTGGCATCCAAGTGGGCGGTGGCATTGTAGTATTTGGTATTGTGGCATTACTATAATAAGGCTATTAATCACAAGAAATTAAATCCAGCACCAGAGAATATACGAGCACGGAAGACTAGTGAGCATGCGAAAAATCAAGTTCGTATGGTCGCTATACTAACACGTGACCACATCATAGCTACCTTTAACGACGGAATAATACTTCAGGGTTCGAGAAAAAGTCTAAACTAGAGATTTGAGAGTATCTCGGGCACAAATCTATTTATCGTATACTAACTCGAACTATAGCTTCTAGAAAATATATAAGGTACCTTCTTCCTAAATACCTTCGCCTTCCTTAAACAACTATATCTCCGAAACGAAATCGTAAGGGAGAGAACTCTCGAAGACAGAAACACACTCTACTAAAAAAGGCTTCTGAATATAGAGAGCTAAGCGGCGCTAATATTACACTCTTTATTTACTAGTCTAGGCGTTGGTTTACGTATAGATCTACTAACCGATAATTATTCCCCTTATCTTAGGAGTAGATCGTAAGTATTATAACGAAATATATACGTAATACTAATAAGAGAATAGTAAAGGTTATATCCACTCCTAGTTAATCTACTATAATAGGATTTCTAACGTTAAGAGTAGGTCTTTTTACGGTTATCTTTAATACTATCGATTCATATATAGTACCGTGTTTTAAAGTTCGGGAATAGCACGGGCCGTAATCCTCTTTTAACCTTACTACTAATTAATGAGGCTTACGGTAAACCCACTAAGGTAGGACATTAAACTTCGCTCGGATTTAAAGAGTAGTAATAAGCCGCGAATATATAAGAATGGGCGCTAAACCGACAAATCTATATAGATACCAAGAGTCTAAATACGCTATAGGTAGGGAGACTAGTACTTTTCGGCTAGAATTCGTTGGTTTCCTTACTAGTATAGTAATAAACCACTATCGTATAGAACGTATATTTCGGGATTAATTCACTATCCAAGGCTATAATATTCCATGTATATACGAAGAACTTCCTTAAACGGAACGAATATGTTTTATTATTTATCTAGGGATAAGCTATTAGATTAATAAGCGTATATTACATAGCCGAGAATAACTAGATTTTAGTTATATAGCTATAGATCCAGCTATTATAGGCTAGCTTAAGAAGTAGAAATAATAATCACATGACCTAATAATTCTATGTGTGGATTCCAGGAACCCATATACTCCTAAGAATAGTAGGATTCCTAGGAGGAAGGCTTCTAGGAACGTATTAGCTTCTAGGAGCTTTACTCCTAGGAGCTTATAGGTTCTTAGAATCGTTATAACTCCTAGGAGAAAAGATTCCGGGAGTAATCTAGCTCTTAGGATAACTATAGTTACTATAATATTCATTATTATAATATAGCACGCGAGGTAATAAATCCTAGTAAAGACTATAAGCTTAACGAAGTTACTTCCTATTACTAGATTAACCTAGTGGAATTTAAGTAAGTTAGTCGCTAACTACGACGAGCATAGCCTCTTCTCCTATAGAGATATACTTCAGGTTAGGGTTAGCTATAGAAACACTAGGTAAAGAAGGTTAGGGCTATGCCTTAGAATATTCGGTTTAATTACTATTTAAAAGGGCTAGCTATTTTAGAGGTCTAGTTCTATAATTAGCGATAATAGAGGATACACGTTATAGGGTTTAGCGGAATAATGTAGACCCGTGGTTAAGAGAAGCGCTATACTTATTCGATAAGCGGGGTTTGGTTTTAGCGCTAGTAGGCGAGTAATATAGGGAATTTCTACTACTCGAAAACGGGAATTCTATACGATCCAAGAATTAGCGAGCCCTCTTATTTAATTACAAGGATAGGGTTAAGGATTACCTTAAGCTACTCTCCTAAGTTACTATATGACCTTACGGGAGCGCGAAGTCTAGCTTGGATTCTTGATCTCACCTTACGTTATATTCTATAAATAAATTAGGTAAGTCACCTATATACGAAAAAGTCGAGTTCGTAAGCCCCTACTGACCTATGAAAAGTAGAAGACTATGAATTAAATCCGGTTAGTATGATCTCGAGAGGAGTGGGATGTACTACTAACCTCTCCTTTGGTTTTTGGTAGTATAGTTATACGAATATGGTTTAAATTAGTATAGTAGAGTGGCGGGGGTAGGAGAATTGAGTCGAAGGGTGACGAGAATATTAGAACTCGTTAGTGGAGGGAATATTCGTTGATATAGGTTTAGATGAGTGATCGCGTCTCTGGGAAGGACACGGATAGTGGTTAATATTTGAATATAGATAAGGATGAGTAGGGAGGCTTAGAGTTTAGTATTGAGGCGCTACCTATACCTAGCTAATACAGAAATAAGAGGCCGAAAAGTGTAAATCGCACCTCCTGAAATTCACATATAAGCTATTAATTATCCGTTATCCGCCGCACTAGCTATAAATAGATAATAATTCAAAAGAAGATAAGGTCAAGTAACGAGATACTACTTATTAATTTAGAGCTCGAATTAGACTTGTACTTAGCTCACACATTAAAACAATACTCCTAGCTAATAAACTATCCTAGGCTTAAGGTTAGGCTTTCCTAGAAGGTAATACTCTATTATCGATTTCTATTACACTACCCCTATTAGTAATACATCGCGTTATAAATTATCATATGATTACCCATAGCTACTTTTCCTCTGTTTTATTACATGTCATAATTCCGATAAGGTAGCGTCGACTTACCTAATCAAAATAGGATATTAAGGAACAGGAATATCTAGAATAGGAATAGCTAGACTATAGGTATAAGTGGCTATATTTAGTATCCTAGCGAAGCGGAGTATACGAACTAAATATTGCGTAGAAACTAAGTGTATAAGTCTATCTCCGATGTGAATCCATCCCTAGGCCTAAAGCTATCCTTAAATACCATCTATCTCTCACTTCCGGAAATTATAAAACTAGGCTCGAATCACGACCCAAAAAATCCTCTATATAGGGAGATTTGAATATAGGGAGATTTAGATATAAGGAGTTTTGAATATAGAGAGATTTAAATATAGGGAGTTTTAGATAAGGAGTTTTGAATATAGGGAGATTTAAATATAAGGAGTTTTAGATAGGGAGTTTTAAATATAGGGAGATTTAGATATAAGGAGATTTGAATATAGGGAGTTTTGGATAGGGAGTTTTAAATATAGGGAGATTTGGACATAGGGAGTTTTGGATAAGGAGTTTTGAATATAGGGAGATTTGAATATAGGGAGATTTGAATATAGGGAGATTTAAATATAGGGAGATTCGAAAACGGGGAGATTTAAATATAGGGAGTTTTAAATATATAGGTAATACTACTAGGGTAATACTATAGTACTAGGGTAATGCTACCCCCTAGATCCGGGAACTAGTTATCTTAGGTCATATTACTAGGTAATACTACCTAGGAATCCCCTAGTACCGGGCACTCGTTATACGTTATATTACTAGTTTATGTTACTTAGGTCCTAGCCGATATGTTATTTAGCGGGGGGTTTATGGCTAAAAAGTCGCGGGGTAGAACGTGGCTAACCTTCTATAGCTTAGCTCGCAAAGATATATAGCCCCTCTACCTAGATACTAGTACTAGTACTAAGCTCCTCTAGTCTACTAAAGATTTATTAATAGTATATAGGCTAGTGTAAGCTCATATACTAGCACGAGAGTTATGGGTAGTACGAGAATCTAGGCTAGTACGAGAATCAAGGCTAGTGGAAGCATATAAGCTAGTGGGAGCACATAGGCTCGTGCGAGACTTTGAGCTCCTACGAGCTCACGTACTAGTACAAGAATTATAGGTAATACGAGAATCTAGGCTAGTACGAGAATCAAGGCTAGTGGGAGTATATGAGCTAGTAGGAGCACATAGGCTCGTGCGAGACTTTGAGCTCCTACGAGCTCACGTACTAGTATGAGAGTCATAGGTAGCACGAGAATAAGTACTAGTACGATTTTGTATTCTAATTATAAAATGAGTAAGTTATCTCTCTATAATTATTCTTTTTTCGGCTCGAGTATTATAGGTTAGGGCTTATTTTTTGCGATAGATCCCACTCTAGAAGTGATTAGTAATTTATTAATCTCCCTCTCTTCTCTTAGTACTAGTACTATAGTATATGTACCATCGCTAACTACTACGTTATAGCACCTCTAGGGTGAGGCCATGGCCTCTTATCGTTATTAAATGTATGCTTTTCCGAATATACTTAGTAGCTACTCGCTTTACTTTATAGTTTTCCGAAAAGTATAATCTAGAGAACGGGGATAAATATATACATTCTCGCTAGCTTGCGAAGTAGGCACTAGTACCATCTATTCCGGCTCGACGGCTCGCGGCTTGGCACGTTATCTGTTCCTGGCTTAATAGAGGCGGGGGTATCGGGCGGTCTCTCCGTGCTCGTTTCCGTACTAAAGGCTCGGCTACTAGGGCTTAGGGCGGTGCTAGCCCTGACTCGGTATTATGGGGAGATGCCCCTCGCTTTCCCTAGTCATATTAACTTCCGGGTTTCGAGGTGGTCGCCCTCGTGGTGCGCTTCAGCTATGGCGCTGGGCAGGCGTTTGCCAAAGAACGCGAAGTATATTAACCTCCGAACAAAGAACGATATGATTCCCTTCCCTCTCGTATTAGTGGTATTATAAAGAACGTCTAAGAAGAGGTAGTTCCGCTTATACTCGTAGGTAGTCTAAAAGAACTAACTACACCGTCGTAGAAGGGGTTCACTAGGTCTATCTACTACTACCGGGGGCTTGATATACTATCGGTCCTTTTCGACGACTACTACACGTGTTCTTACTATCTATTCCACGTATTCCTCAAAGAGCTACTAATTATAGGCCAGAATAGAAAGAGGAACCGCCTAAAGTTAAGGTATACTTATATTCACCTAACGCGCTTAATTAATGCCCTCGAGGCGACCATAAACCGAGACCTGGCCTCTAGCGGAGTCTACCGGAATCCTACTCTTGATATAAGTAGAGCTACTAGTAGAATTACTATTAAAGCATACCTCGATATGAAAAAGAATACTTTAGAGATAATACTCTTAAGGAGTCAGTTATTAGAACTCATACGTATTAGTAAGTATTAGTCTTAGCTTATGGGACTAATACCTTTTCTATTATCTATATATTTAAGATTAGTAGAGACGATAATATACGTACTTTCCTATACCCTTTATACCCCTTACGATACTAAATACCTTAAAAAGCGATAACTATTCAATAATAGAGCCTAGCTTAAAGGCGTTAGGAGCCGAGATTTAGTATATCTACCTTAACCTTATACGTACCTTAACTAGCTTTAGTGAGAGTGAAGGAATACCCACTACCTTATACTAAATGTGAATAAGGGAGTTTATTATAACTAGGAATATGGAAGAGATATCTAGTTTTAGAAACTATATATAAGTATATTTATAGTTAATCACTCTTAATTATTTAATATTATCGTACTATCTTTGTATATACTCTTCATTTCAGTATTAATAAATCTAGCGTTAGCCTTAGGGAAATTTGAACATAGGGAGTTTTAGACTAAATACGGGAAAAGTTTGAACATGGGGAGATTTAGACATGAGGAGTTTTGAACACGGGGAGATTTGGACATGAGGAGTTTTGAACACGGGGAGATTTGGACATGAGGAGTTTTGAACACGGGGAGTTTTGAACATGGGGAGTTTTGGACATGGGGAGTTTTGGACATGGGGAGTTTTGGACATAGGGAGTTTTGGACATGGGGAGTTTACAGTAAGATTTGGACATGGGGAGATTTGCACATAGGGAGTTTTGCACTGAACACGAGAAGTTTGAACATGGGGAGATTTGGACATGGGAGTTCTTGTATGATTTCACGTGACGCTGTGCCTTCATTTGACGATTGTACTCCTGAGGATCCGTGTCAATAAGCTTCCTTATTGCATCCACTTTCTCCTTGTCAATCCTTTCGCGTTCCTTCTCTTTATCTCGCGTAATCTGTGCAGCCTTACGACGAGCTATTACGTCTTCATACCAATCCTTCCCCATGGAGTCCTGGCCCCATCCTCGCCACTCGTCTACATCATCTGGCACCGGCGCCCCCTCTTCGTTATGGTTGTCGCTGAATTCGCTGCTATCCGCAGATAAAGGGTTGCCATCAGTCTCGATTGATGTTACAATGGGAGGCATTTCAATTGTGAAGCTTTGGAGCTGGGTGCAAAAGGTGCAAAGCAGAGTCGAGAGGCGATGTTGTGTGTGTGGGTGTCGAGAATTGATGGAGGCCCCGGTCCTGTATTAATCATGTTTGGTGGACTAGAAGAATAACCGCCCAAACCACGATTTCACCACAACAGCGACATAAAATTGTGAAAATAAATTTAGATTCATGATCAGCGGCCTCAATATACTAATCTGAGAAAGTTTCAGAATTCTCTAAGCACTTTGAAAAAATCACAAATTTTGGTGTTCCGATAGGGGTATCCCTTCGTCCGGTGAGACATTACTAGCGTGGGCAGGGGGGGGGGGGGGGGGGGGGGGGTCCCGCACTAAACAGGGGAGGCTCGCCTGGCTGGCGGGGCATAATTTTATGTACCTTTGCGTCGGCGTGTTTGGAAATCTAGGAGCTCTGACGACTCAGCAATTAACCTCTATTCTGGGCTTCTATTTTCCCGACGATAGTCGTCGTTATACATTAGTGGTTCTCTTGGGCCCGGGAGAGAATATCGAGGCTCTCCTCTATCGACACCCACAAGCCTTCACTACTGAGATACTTGGACTATGTGAGCCTGCGCTGCTTCCGTCTCTACGAACCAGGTTCTTCATCAGAGGTCATATTCGCCAAGTCAAATGCCAAATTAGTTCAATATTTCCTATGCGTGGAAAGGGGATCTTACAGGCAACTTCTTTAGATGATTCGCCAAAGCCTCTCTTAGGCCTCATCGCTGATAGCTTCCCGAGCGTGGGTTGGTCGGTCGCGGGCTCGGCGTGCTCGAGAGTCGCGCTCGAAGTTACACTTAATAAAGTCGACTCAGTATTAGTCACGCAAGTGCGGTTACGGAGTGGGTACGGCATAGCGGAAAGGTTTTGAGTGAGAGCAAGACCCGAGTAGAACGTTGAACTAATGGGAAGGAGACGGCCGAGATGACTAGTAATACCGGGGGGAGGGCTCATATTTATAACAGTTCGGAAGGCATAGCCTCTGTGAGTAGCCCCTTCGCTAAACACCTCCCCTGAAGACGCTATACGGGGCTAGACTATGCAGACCATGTTCCCACGGTGTTCACGAGCTACAAGCATAAAGGTAAGTTAGTCATTACATTAACTAGATACTACGATTCCTTGATATACCCCATTACCCAAAAGTGATTAAAACCCAAATGCAGGAGAGCAAAGGTAATAAATAGCGTTAGTACGTAGCCCACTCCTACCCCTCCGATTCTCAAATACCCTAGTCCCGGCTAGAAATAACCGTTCATAGCTTCCTTCGGCCCCGCGCCCTTATTCGAAATCCTCGCATGCGGCAATAGCCACTTCTAGATAGGACATGGTCACCTGGCATCCCTCTTGAGTAGCTAGAGCGTGAGCCGTGTGGACACCAGGTTTTTAATCTGAAACGGTACGGTGATCAGTTTACTTCTCACGTGTAATCATATACTCGAAAATCATGGAGTTGTATTTGAGACTATGTAACCAAAGCATATGCGAAATAATACCAAACAAGATCCCATATCAACAAGTCCTAACAAATTAATATCCTCTCACTACGATCCTACTCCCCCATGACTAAGGCTAAAGGTATAACTGACTCACTTCGACCCCGCCGTTGAACTCAGTAATGAACTCCTTGCTCGCGGTAACCGTCCTTTGAATGTGAGAGAAACATACTCGGCTCTTCTCCTTCTTAGCCAAAGCATGCGCTATTGCCATAACATTCTTGATCTGGAACCAATTATCAGCCAAGGGGATAGTAGATATGCCATAGAAGTCCCTTACCAGCCTGCCATTGAGCTTGCAATTAACTAAACGCTTTAACTCGTCGGCATTGATGCGCGGTGGTCGCTGACCGTTTCTGATTTGACCGCCCCTTTACTCTAAATCACGTGGTAAAAGCAACAACGCAATGAGAGGAGGCGAACTTCTGAGGACTTTAGGGAACCCCTGTCTTTCCAATGATTCTAGAAAATTCGATATGGTCACAATCACATGAGAGCTGGAAATAAGATCGCATATTATCGGATTGGCAGGGCCCTCTGAAGTCAGCCTCAAACTCCCCTACCCGCATCAATGACTGGACTCTTCAACATTAAACCAACCAGAAATGCAAATGCGCAACGTCAAATCAATCAAGGGTGTCACCGCCTTCTTGAAGCACCCAAGAATCTACTCTCTTCATTTGCCTTTTCCCCTCCCTGGTTCTGACTACCCATTCCTGCACATTTTCCACTGCCATGTGAGGCGACCGCCTATATTCCAGCAAAAACGACTGGATCTCAGCTGGGCTAAACTCCTGCTCCGGCATCTTGTTTGTAAACTCTGTCATTAGCTTCCTAAGCGTGACTTTATCTCCTCGCCCGCTCCCGTCTGGTAAGGTGTCGTCGCGCATAAATAGGGCGCAGAAGAGTCGAGCGTTAATGTCCTGGTTAGTGTACCCAAGCTCTAGCTTCATATCCACTCGACCTGGCCGAATTAGCGTAGCGTCGAGACGCTCCGCGTGGTTCGTCGTCATAATTAGTACCCGTCCTTCCTGCGAACTAATACTATCGAGAACGTTTAGGAGGGCCGATAGAGATACCCTTCCTTGCGACTTTCCCTTTATTAAAGAGCTTGTCTTATCTTGACTAGTCTTCGCCGTACCGCGCTATTGAGATTATGTTACGTCCACGGCATTAATATCTTCGAGAAGGATAACACAATACGCGGGGAGTTTAGTGAAGAGCTCACCTAGCGAGCTATCGTCCATACTAGAGATATTAAGGATATAGATATCCAGGTTATAGGCCCCGGTAATTAATAAACTCAAACTGGACTTTCCGGTCCCAGGTAGCCCGTATAATAGGTATCCTTTCTAGTAGGGGATACCGCGCCGAGAATACCACGCTCGTGTTTAAGGGTCAAGGAACGCCTTAATATCCCCTAATAGCGCCGTCTTCTTCTTCTCGTTAAGGATAACGGTATCGAGTAGTCTAATATCTATTACTCTCGTTTTTTTCTAGTCACTATCCCAATACTCAAAGACAGAGGTCTTATTCTTAACTAGCGTTAGGTACTCAGCTCGGTACTCGCTAAAGAACTCCCTTAGAATACCTAGAGACCTACCTATACAAGAGACTAAGATCTCCTCCTCGCTGAAAATTCGGCCCTCTTTCTAGACGCTCCGAAACGTGAGTAGACGATTCTTATAATAGAAAGAAAAGCTCCTATTCCAAGGCGAATACTAAAGAGGTTTCTTCTAGTTCTTATCGGAGTAATCGTCGGTGAACCCTCTTCTCCTCGCACCCACGCTAGTAAGGAGGGAATATGCCTTATAGGAAAATGGCTAAGAGGATACCCAGGTGATAAGCATATCGTATGCTTCATTAGAATAGGAGACGTGGACTCTTAAAGCTATTGTTTATTAGAATATATTACTAGTGATTTAAGGAGTTACGAACTGAAATACGTCACTACTAATACTCCGAAGAAATCTTTGGTATATCTACCAAAGAATATAGCTAATCCGCAGATATAAAGTATATGACTATAGCTATTTGGATTACTAGCCTGAAGTTGCTAGAGGGTAGTAGGGATATTAGTAAGCCTAGGGAAGAAGACGTCTACTATTAATATTAGGCTTAATAGGAGTAGCTAACTTAGTAGAGAATAAGCATTATTGTAAGTAGCTATTACAGGACGTGTTATGAGTGAGCGATGCGTAGGATAGAATACTAGTCTGAGTCTAGTGAAGCTAAGGTCAGATATGGGAGTAAAGAATAGATTGACCCTTTAATAGACGTAGGTAAGATATATATAGAAGGTTTAGAAAGATGATTAAAGAGCTTAGAAGAATATAGAGGGAGGTGATAATTAGAACTTTAGGGAAATACGGACCTTTATATATTTATCGATCCCTATACCCTTCTTTATATTAGAAGTCTAATCTATCTTAGGAGTCTAACGCTAGAGAGTCTATTACTTTTAGCCTATGGTATATAATGTGTTAGCGCCTTGAATAATTAATATAGCTACCCCTATTCTCTATATAGTAATATAGGGGAAGTAAGACATTAATATGGACTATTAATAGCGTTTAGGCCATGAACCTTAGAAGAGTTTATAGTATATCGATTTATGCGGTTCCCTAAAATAGAATATCTCCGCGTGATACCTTTTCCATATCTTAATATCTCTATTAGTATAAGGTAATACTATATAGCATCGAAGCTCGTATATAAGATCCTCTTTACTAAGGCAGCTAGCGGCCCGTGATTAAGGCCTAATGCACTAGCTCCTGAATAATTATGATAGCTTTATAAGTTTATTATATAGATAATAGGGGAGAACGACTTTAAGGCGTTTTATAGGGTATATAGAATATGGGAGCGCCGACTATATAGTTATCCAAGAATATAGAGATTATTATATAGCTAATTAACTAAACAGATTACCCTTCTAGATAACTTAACATATATAGTTTAAACTATTAGTAATAATATAGTAAAGTAATCTATATGCTATTAGAAAAAATTATCTAAAGTAAGATAGATATACCACGACCCCTTAGACGAGAAGCCAATTTGTTACTAGAAAGGATATATGCGCCCGTCTAATCTAGTCGATTGAAGCCGAAGTGAAATTTAATTACTCTAAAATATAGGTATTTTTGATATTAATGTTAATATTAACTAAGCGGCGCGCTATAGTAAAGACCCTAGTTAGAGATCCGATTCCTTACTACTCGCTTCCGAACCTATTAGCTAATTATTACTAATTTCACGTAGACAACTTATACTATATTACTTTTTTTTACCCTCGTATATTATATTAATTTTCTATTATATATGATATATCTTTCACCTCGCGGATATATTCGTTTTTCCTTCTCATTATATCACTTTTCTTTATTAACTTTCTATCATACGTCGTATAATTTTCCCCTCGCGTATTATATATTTTTTCTATTATATATCCCTTTGGATATTTCTAAGTACTTTTCTAAATGGAGCCTTCTAGAGAGGATCTAGCTTTAGGTAGAGTTCTTACTACTTCTAGTAAACTCAATATACTCGGAGTCCTTAGTAACGGCGAGATCTAATATATCACAGAAGCTAAAGATATTCTAATAATAGTCCAAAAATCTAATAGACGTAAAAAGTATAAACTCTTTCTCTATAATATCCTCCGTGATTTAGGTCCTAGAGCGGTTTTACTTTATACTATTACGCTTAGGTAAGCCCGTATTATAGAGTTGAAAACTAGCGAACGGACTAACCTCTATTATCTAATCCAAGTAAACTAAGGCGCTCTTAATTACCCGGTAATCTATACACTATCTATAGCGTACTAAATACCAAGTTCCGTAAATAGTACTACTTCACTACTCGGTTAGTTAATAAGTACTTACTATAAATAGATATACTATTATTATTACCGATAGTAGTTAGTTTAGAAGATAATAAGTAACAAGTTAAGTGTCCCTAAATATCTAAGATAACTAACTATACGAATATAACTCCTCTTAATAAGATATAAAGGGAACTCATAGTAGTATCTAATATCTCCTCGAACGATCCGAACTTTAGTACTATATAGGAGTAACGAGTAATCGAAAATGCTTCACTATAGGAGATCACGAAAGTCTTCGATAAATATATGTGTGGTATAATTAGAAGAGTCACAGTTAATAGTGACTTAAAAGCTACTATAATAATAGTCTTTCCTATTTAGGGAAGACTAGTCAATTGTCTCATAAGTCTAGATATCTACGAACGGGATATGGAATAGCTTACGATAGCCTTATTTAATGTAAAAGTGAAATAGGTAGAACGTATTCTATATATTATCCTAAATAAAGGTACTACGCTAATTATACCTAACTCCGAAGTTACTTTAAAGGCTATTCGGGATAAAGCTATTATTAAGGTATTTAGTCCTAAGATATATAACGTAATCACCAAAAGCCCTATTCGTGTGAGGGAGTTATAAGAAAGAAAACATATAACGGAATACGTATCTATAATTCTTACAAAGAATAGAGCTATCGTTAATCTTTGTCTTAGTCTAAAAAGAGGTCTTGAAATACAAAATAAACTATATACTTAGAATGTAATACTATCCTTCCTTTACTTTTCTGTCGGTAATATATAGCTTAATACCCGAAGGTATAATTCCTTGCTTGTCACGTATACTAATAAGCTTCCTTATCTACTCGTTCCCTTCGCTATCTTTCTCGTAGATAGTAATATTATATCCTTTCTAGTATACTATCTAACCTTTACCTATAATTATCCTAGTAAAGTTCTTATTAATGTTCTTGAAATCTATTATCGAATCGAGGTTTTCCTCTTTAAAAGCCTAATAATATATTAGTTGAATTATAACTATAGATAAAGCGGCTTACTATTAGGACGTCCTCTTACCTCTATAGGGATATAATTATCGTAAGGATAGCTTAGTAAGCTCACCCTACTCTTACGTACTATATGCGTAGGGATCTTATCGCGATACCGAGAGGATTCTAAACTCCCTTACTAGATCTCTTTTAAAGGGATACGTTTATAGGATAGAGATACTTATCCCTCTAGTCTTAAACACTTATGAATCCGAGCTAGTTAGGCTAGAAGGGGTGGCGTTAGAGAATACCTGTACTAAATACGTGGTAAGATACTAATATACGGACCACGGTATATGGGGGTAGAAGGAAGGAATCTAATAAAATATTTCGCTAGGAGGAATAGTGATATACGGCGGAAAATTAGGCGAAATAGCTACCCTTTAGTGTTAGGTGAGATAAAGTCTATTAGTAGAGCTAGATATAGCTAGTTAGGCAGAATAACTTAAGTTATCATTACTACTCAAATAACCTTAGATAGTATCCGAATAGTTATTTATAGGCTCGAGAGGTTATAAGGTTCTTCGTTTATAAGGAAATTATTGAATATAGGACTTTGTAAAATAGTAGGGCTCGAGTACTATATGATTTAGTTAGTAATCCGATATTAACTAAAAGGCCCTAGTATAGTTAGGCTATAATACGTGAAAGAATACCTTTAGGCTAAGGGATTCCACTAACCTTAGGTCACAAAGTTCCAGAAATTTAACTCTTTAGGATTCTTATATATCTTATACTAAATTAAATCCTCTAAGTACTATTAAACAAATTATAAGGGTATCTAGAATTACATAATATACTATACGCCTCTATAACGAAGGTCTGAATATATTAGAGCTTACGAGCCCAATATTCTCGTTCGTGGCCTTCTTTATCTATAGTTAAAACATAGTGCCTATGTTTTAAAAGCATATTCTAGTATAGCTAACCCCCTCTATATGAGTTCTCTTAAAAGATGCGTATATGACTCGGCTAGTAGAAGGCGTCTCGCCTATTACGTTACCTCGATAATAGAGTATACGGCCTTCCCAAATTTGATACGTCTTCTAAATATTAGTATTATATTTAGTCTAATAATAACCCTACTCTATATAATATCCTTAAGGCGGGAATTAGAGTTTACGCGTCTTAAATAACTACTTCGAGAGGCTAATGAGCGAGTAAAGTAGGAGCGAAGACGTGTAGAGGAAGCCGACGAAAGGGTAGAGGACGAGCGGCGAAATCGAAAGGAAGCCGACGAGCGCGTAGAACTGGAACGAAGATATGCGGAGGACGAGTGAAGGTGTGCAGAGGACGAGTAGCGAAATCGACAAGAAGCAGAGTCTTACGCTTAGATTAAAGGAAAGAAGATAAGACCTATAATATTCAAAGAATATATATATTCCTATTATATACTTCTTTCGAAACCACTTCGTATCTAGACGGATAAGAGCCTTAGTATATAGGGCTCTATTACTAGCCCCAAGAATAAACCTTACTTAACTATATTAAAGCCTTAGGCGGACTTTCTAGTACTATAGTAGTAGCTTTTCGAAAGAACTTACGAATATATACTACGAAACATAATACTTTTTAGCTCTACCTAGTATCTCACTAAGCTTAGGTAGGACCTCTATAACTAACTATTAGTGAGCGAGAAGGATTTAGAGGTATATTAGCACCTAGCTATTAAGTAACTAATAATATATATTATTTTTTACCTTTAATAAATAGAAGAAGTTCATTATATATTTAACCTAGGCGAAGGTATTATTTTCGAGAACTATACTAATACCCTTAGTAATAGTAATAAAGAGGTCTAGTAAAGTCTATAGGATCTCCGTATCTTAAGTAAAGGATAAGCTTTAAGCTCGAATCCAAAACCGCGAAATATTAATTAGATTTATGTATATAAGGAGGCAGATAATACACAGAGCTTGTATATAGTTGTAAAATATAAACCGTCTCATAAGTTATTAGTCTTTAATCTATGGGCTAGACTTTTGTGAGTTAATAAAGGGTTTATGAATATTCTAGAGGATGTTATTAATCGGATCGTAATACTAACTAATCTAGAGGATAAGTTTGTGTACTACTCTAAGTAGCTAACGGCGGTAGCTCTTACGTAAACGTATACTTATATAATTAAGAATAGCCTCGAGTATAGTAAATTAGTTATAAGAGAAGCCGATATTTTCCTTTAGCTAAAAGAAGATGAGCTATATACGCTTTATTATTACCTCGTAGAACCTAATATCGAAGCCGAAGTATAGAGTAAAGTCGATATCTTACTATATTATACTATAGTAAGCTAAACCTTAGCCTTTTACTTAATAGTATTAGACTCGAAGCCTCATAGCCAAAAATAGCGAAATCACACGCTAGAGACTACCTATAGGGCTATAATTAACTACGAAGTAATCTTACGATAGATACTTACTAAAGTAAAGACCTTAACTCCTCTATACTCTATATTTTATACGCGAATCTATCCTTTTAAGTAGTCGCCGATTATATTAAGACCTAGAAAGTCACGGAAAGTAAGGAATAGCTATAGCTCTATATATATAATTATATATAAAGATCCGTAGAGTCTATCTAGCTTATTAGATAAGACCTTAGATATTGAAACACTAAGTAAGCTAAGAGCTCGTATACGCTAGTCTAGTACTAGACTAATACATTCCGTTAAATTATTATAAGCGACTAAAAAGAATAATGTCTTTTATTAATAATACTATATATAAGCCTACTTATTAGGGCTTGTACGAAGGTATCTCTTAGATAATACTTACCTAAATATAAACGCATATTATACCTATAGAGCTAATAACTACTATTCTTTAGAGCAGAAGTCCCTTACGAAACTTATATTATACTAACTCGCCGAAAACCCTAATAATGGGTGTGAGCTACTTAGAAAGTAAGGTACCCGTAGTACTTTATTAAAATTAACTTTAGAATTATATAGATATACTTTCGTTATAAAAGGGACTATAATAGTATTTAAAGCAAAGTTAATATATAAAGGCTTGGTTTACTAATACCTAGACGAAGTTCAAGGAAAGCTTATACTAGTCTATCTTAGGAATATCTCTCTTATCTATCCTTACTTTCTTAAATTTAGGGTTAGGATAGTTTATATACTACTTATATCATGGGTAGGTGAGTAGGTACGGAAGGATTTAGTCTCGAACTTAGGATATGATATAGTCGAAGAAATAACCTATATAGTTATAAAGCTATAGAATTACGGAGTAGAGTATAGGGACGTGCGGCCGCCGAATATACTATAGAATCCTGAGGGTAGAAAGGTAATACTAGTAGACTTTAAGTATTTAGAGATCTTAAAGTAGGTACTAATACTTTAGGAGATATCGCCTAATTAGAAACGGAAGTATCTCTACTCCACTAACGGGGCGTCGTATAGTATAGTCCTTACTAGTGTTTTAATGACTTTATTAGCTATTAAACCCAAAATATTAGCTAATCGCTACTTAAGTTCTTCGATAAGAATAACGATAAAGAAGGTAGTATTAGGCTTATATATAAGTAATTATATAAGTATTAAAATTTGATTAGAATCTACTATTATAGCCCTTCTTAATATAGTAATGTTATATAGTTCTTTACGTGAGTTATAGGCCCTTATTACCTTCTACTTATATTACGAGAAGTATAGGAACTACTAATACTTATTAAGAGTTGATATAGGAAATATATAACCTATTAATACCCACGAATTGAATACTCGTCGTGTGCGTGTCATATTAGAGATTCTCTAGGTATCCTAATTTGAATAATAGCTTTCCGTTAATATGTAGGAAGGGCTAACCTAATTATTTATAGTTAGTCCCCGCTAAAGTCTTTAATATAGGGAATAAGCGAGCTCGCGAGTAGTTAGTATAGCGATTCGTTAATGACTATAAGGAAGGATGAGTTAACTACTCGCTCTCTAGGCTATAGACGCTACTATACTATTATTTCTATTATTTATATATATAGGGAGTATGCCCTCTTGTACCCTGTGACTAGTAAATATGCTAGCTATTACTTTTTTTAATAGTATATGTAATTTTCTATTTATTAGAAAGAGGGAGTATAGGGCCTAGTAAAAAATAAAATAAGACACTCACACGCCTAGCTAGGTAGATATACAAATGTTCTCGATAAGGTATTAAATCAAATTCGTATATATATAGTATCTTAATATATTAGTAATACTATCTTAATATATTAGTAATACTATCTTAATATATTAGTAATACTATCTTAATATATTAGTAATACTATCTTAATATATTAGTAATACTATCTTAATAAAAACGAGTATATCTCTTATTAGAAAGAAGCCTTATCTAGGTAGTAGTAGTATTAATATAAATACTACCTTCTAGCTACTTTGAAACTATTATCTAAATACTAATAAATTTATATTATTAGTTCTTTAGTATATTTATATCTCTAATTACTATAAGTATAGGATAAAATTTTATTAACTCCTAGAAACCCTAGTAGTTGAATTTTATAGGAAATTATAAAGAAAGTAATAAAGTCTGAGAAATTCGGTTAGTTATAAGATACTTCTACTAATACTTTGAATTCCTTTAATAATTTCATAGAACGCTATATGTGAAGAACTTATTCCTCGTACTAAATACCGCTATAGTTATATAGTTAATTAAACTAGAACTCGTAAGGAGTATGAGAATTATAGGAATTACGGTATAGTGAAGTATACTTCGTACCTTAGGTAGATAACAAAGAAGGACCTGTATACGGATTACATTAAAAATAGGCTTTGGGTTAAGGTTAAAGGCGCCTAGAAAAAGGCTTAGCGCTACCCCGGCTAGGGTGGGTTTACCTAGTCTCGCCTATTATATACTCTCTAAGTTAAATATTAATTTCTATAATATATTTACTTTAACTCTTCTCCTATAATCTATATTATAGCTACTACTAAGGAACTATTATGAAATATACTAACCCTTATAGAGCTCCGTAGGGGAGCTACCGGTATTATATATAAAGTGAATTCCCTTATTATCGTGAAGTGTCTAATAATTAAAGGCTATAAGGATTTCATTAAAGAGAATCAAATTTTCGATATCCTAACACGATATTCACTTTACCCTAAACTTGTAGCTAGTTTCTTGCGCCTCGATAATAGTAATTTCCTGGAATATATACCTGGATTCTCTCTCTCTAAATACTTATAATATCACTAGATTAGAGACCTGAAATTTACTCGGGTCTTATTAGTATAAAGCCTCGAGTCACTTTCGTTATGTAAGATATAGATGAAAGCATTAGCTAAAGGTATTACTTAGCTCGAATCGCTTAGACTTACTTACAGTAATCTAAAACCCGAGAATGTCTTAGTTAATAAATAAGATCGCGTTAAGATTAGGGATTTTAATTATACGAATTCTATTAGTTTAGAATTCGAAGTATATATACCTCTATATAGGTAGCTCCTCGGTAGCGAAGCTAGGTTAGAGGAAGGAACTATAAGTAAGCTTAGAGCTTATATGGAATAATTCGCTCTTAGCTCTATATTTTACTATATTAATTACAGAGTTAAGGTTTATAATAATTAAGACTTTGGCGAAGATTATGGACTAGTTATTATAGAGCGGCTATAGCGAATAATATTTCCTAAACTCGATAGTGACTCTATATTAGACTCTATTATTAACGATTACTAGTATAATAGATTCTAGTTAGTTACTATACTATCTAAAGCTATCTCGTAGTAATATGATCTAAGAAACTATTCCTCCTAAGCTATATTACTAGAGGAATTTGTAGTATACTAGATATACTATTTATAGCTCATTAAAGGAGGTATTCTTAATACTTCGTTAAAGGTAGCTTAGATTAAAAGCCGGATAGGACATTATATAGTTTCTGATAACTAAGATATCTTAGAGTCCTTTGCTCTTAAGACTTAATAAAGGAGCCTTACGCTTACTAGAGGCGAGAAATTATATGGGATTAGATAAGAGAAGGGGAAAGAGGTTAGAATCTAATAAGTTGAATTATATTACTCTATCCGTAGGGTATAAAGAGTCTATCTAGTTCGCTATTACTATTAGACTATAGTATACGATAAGATGTATTTAAATTAACCGAAATTAGCTCCCTTATTAGTTCACGGATCCTATAATAGCCCTCTATCCCCTAATGACCTCTATTTACGTATAAAGCTTATAGTGGTTTGTAACCTATAAATTATTACCTACTTTTATACCTACACTGGCCTGTTCTAAACCCCGTACCTCTACCTCTCTATAGGAAAGCACTTATCTAACTATAGCTATACTTGTCCCGTACCTATACTAGAGACTAATATCCCTATGTGAAGCCCTTCTCTATACCTTTATCCCCTAGGGCAAGATACGTGTTAGACAAACTATAGGTTAAGGGTAAGACGGTATTAAAGGGCTCGATAGCATTAAGGTCGCCGGCTAGTAATGAGCCATATAGCGATGAGTCGTGCAAATACTTAGCCGTGCTCTCTATCTACCGAGGGCGGATTAGGAGATCGGTATAGAGTGACTCTAGATAAGTGTTATAGAGGCGGAGAAATTTAGTGGGTGGTTATCGGGATAATAGTGATAATAGCGAGGCGACGGGGTTCTATATAGACCGCGGGATAGTAAGATATCGATAAATAACCTATCTCGACTATACTATTACTTGAATCGTTATTATTATCACTACTTAACGGCTCGATCGTCTCTGTTACAAGAGTCTTAATATTAACGAAGTAATTAGCCCCTCCTCTAGTTTAAGAACGAATAGCCTTTGTTCTATATTTAGGCTAGCTTTATATCGTCTTCTACTTATGAAACCCTACTCTTCTTTAGCTTTAATAGTACTTAGTATATCTTAGAATATTTAGTAGTGTCGTGATTAATATCTAATATATTAGGATTAATTAGTAAGCGAAGGTATTCCGAGATTAATAGAAGGTTAAACTCAAGATTATACGTTATATTATCCCGGATCCTAGTACGTTTAAGAAAGCCTTAGAAGGGCTACTTCTAATACTTAGTAACTAGTACTACCTCTAATACTATAGATAGGCTTTAAGAAGTTTACGAGGTATACTAGTAGCTATTATCGACGAAGGTCGACGGATATTCGTAATTAACCTAAGGTTACGTGTCGTTAATCTTAGGTATAGCGGTCTATAATATTATAAGGGGGCTAGGCTATTTAACGTAAAGCTCTATGGTATGCCCTTAGGAGGTGATTAGAGTCACAGTAGGTACTAAGCGTAGCTTTCGTCTCTTTACAGGTTATGGGTCCTCGTCGCTTATATTATAGGCGTTGTAATTATTATCGGTGTTCATGAAATAGTAGGTATCGCTACTAATCTCTATATACGTGTCTTAGTGCCCTTGCTTCCACGTCGTAGGCTCGCCTTCTAGCGCTGGGTTAACTAGGGTAGTAGAGCTTCGAGAGGCTCGTGACGTATAATAGTACTTGTCTCTAATTAGAGCTATTAAATGTCTAAGAAGAACCTCACACTATGCTTAGCTTAAGGGATAAGGAGAAGACGCTATTCGAGATGTATTCCATTAGTAACCTATTCCTTAAGATTTCCAAAACGGGGCATTTAGTTACCTTTAAGCTTAGCCACTAATATAGGGCTAAGCGAGATTCTTAATTGATCTTTAGTGGTCTAGGTATAACTATTGAGACCGAATATATTAACTAGGTACTCGAAAACTTTTCTACCTTTATATAGGCTAGAGCACATACCGTAAACTCGGAATATGTCCACCTATAGAGCTAAGTCTTGAGAGTATAGTTCGTAAGGTATTAATATCTATACATCGTCTTTATTAAACTAAGAATCCGACCTATTTAGATGTTCCCCCTATATAACTCGGTACTAGGTTATTTTTGTCTAGCGTCTAGTAAGCTACCGAGCTTGTACCCCACGTAGTCGAAAACGGTGCTTATTAATCTCGGGGATCTTAGGTTACGTGGCTAGTAGAGCCTCGGTAGCTTCCTTGTCTTTAGGGTCGTCCGCGTCAACGACCTTGACCAAGTCCTACTAATCACCCACAGCTAGCTACCCGAGCTCTTCCTGCTCCTGCATCGCTACGGCTCCCCCTTCCACTACTACCTCAGTCTCCTACTACTCCCACTCCTCAAGACCCTGAGCTGTGCTATGTCGAGAAGTATCCTATATCTCTTCTAGTCTATTACCGGTATTTTCGGTGCGTTCTCGACTCTAGGTCTCGTCCTGTGGTGTTTCGACCGAACGAGGACTTGGGGAGGTAAGTGTGCCAGCTAATGATGACTCTACTTAGTGCTCTCC
>JAJTUS010000376.1:0-25871 GCA_021399465.1 Hyaloscypha sp. PMI_1271 | reverse complement strand
AGATCTATATTTAGACTATAAATAGAGTCTATATCAGAGTCTATAGATTCTAATTACTTAGATCTTTGGAAGGACTTCTTAAACTCTAGCCTAACTAGGTTTTAGGCTATATTTAAGGATACGAAAGGCATATCGACGACGACTATAGTGCCTTATAATAGGGGGACTAAAGCTAATTTAACCTCTATAGGATAATAGGAGCTAGATTTAAATACTCCTAAAGTTTTCCTTAGGGCTAGGTTCTAAATAGCTTATAAAGGCCTAATTTAGCTTTGTTTTCTGTCTTCTACTATAATAAGGAACCATAGTCTATTATACTAGTAACAGGCTAATATAGCTATCTAATTACAAAAGAGATAAACCATAAACCACGTGATTATATATCATTAAGTCTAATAATACCTTATAGAAGGCTTGTTTTACTTTAGAAGCCCTAAAGGCTATATATCCTTAAACTAAGCTTTTCGATATAATAGATCCCTAGTTATTTAACTACTTTACTTAGAGAGACTAAGACTCTATTAGGTAGCTTTAAGCTAAGCTTATTCTTAGAACTATTAAAGTGAATAAGCTCAGTTTTCTCTATATTAAAGCTAATAGTATTCTTAGTCCCTAGTTCGAATATATCCTTTACTTCCCGCTCTAAGGTCTTTATATTTTATTTAAGACTTTTAGAAGTAGTAGTAAGAGTTATATTATCTAAATAAGAACTAAATCTAATAATTACTAACTTAAATAAGTCTCTAATATAGATAAGGATCTCTAATATAGATAAGGAATAATATAGGAGATATAGGGCTCCCTTATAGAATACTAGTAAGTATAGACTTAAAAACTTTAATACTATTATTAAAGGCTAGTCTTAATACTCGGTTATCTAAGGACGACGATACCCAGAGAATAAGGCTAGTGGGTAGTAATAAACTAATCATGATCTGTAATAGCCTATTCTTAGACACGTGATTAAAGGCACCTTTAATATTTAGAAAGAGAGTACTAGTTTTTAGCTTATAGGACTTATTAACTTCTATTTTATTCTATAATAATAAAGTAGTATTAATAGCTGACTTATATAGCTTACTTCCTATTTGGGAGGGGTGTAATAAGTTACTAGTCTCGGCTAAATAGCTAAGTCTTCTAGCTAATATTCTCTTAGAAACCTTCCCTAAGTAATTAAGTAAAGAAATAACTCAATATGCTTTAGGTAGGGAATAGTTTAGTTTTCCTGATTTCTTTAGAATAAAGCTAGTAGCTTATTTCTAGACTTTAGGGTAGTATCCCTTATTAATAAATAAGGAATATAGCCTATAAAAAATGTCTAGAGTAGCTCTATAAGCGTGGACTATAATCTCTTAAGTAACTAAGTCTAGTCCTAGGGTTTTCCCCTTTATCTTAGAAGTATAAGCTTATTCTAGCTCTATTTTAGATAAAATAGGCTATTCCTACTTTGAACTAGGCCTATAGTTTATTAGACTAATAGGCTTAGTATGAGGAGGTAGTGGAAAAAGCTCGGTTCTAAAGATATCACACTTATCTTAGAAAGTCGACTTAAGCTCCCTATTACTATTTAAGATACTAGGAATAGGTTAGTATATAGTATCTTTAGTATATTTCATAGCTTTGTAAATTGACTAGGAATCCTCATTCTCTAAGAACTTATTCTAGTGCGCTAGCTTAGTGCTTTTAATAGCATTAAAATAGGTGTTTTTTGTATTCTAGAGTTCTTGTTTATAGAGAGTATACCCTGAGGCTTTAGACTTACGGCTATAGTATAGTATTAATTTATGTAAAGTCTTTAAGTCCTCATTCCACCAGGGTTTCAAATACGGACTAGTAGTAGATTTTGGAATACTATTACTAGCCGCTTCTATTATTCTATTTATAAAGTCTTTAGCTAATAGATCTAGTTCTTGATTTATACTATTAAGTAGAAAGGGTATATTATTAAGGCTATTAATGAGATAGCTTATAAATTTTTCCTAGTCTACTTTCCTAGTATTAAATCTGACTAGAGTAGAACTAGAGCTAATAGTCGATTTACTAATAGTAAATAGAACCCCGGAGTAATTAGAACCTAATTCTAGTAGTACTTACTAGTCTTTGATCTTAGTTACTATTCTACTAGTAGTAAAACTCAAGTCTAATATAGAGGGAGTAGATATATTAGATCTATAGAAGGTACCTTCCCTTGGTTTATTTAATAGCCTTAAAGAGTAAGTCTCTATATAGCTAATTAAATAAGTAGTATAAGTACTAGGGGGTCTCAGGGGATCCTACTAAAGATAATATATATTAAAATCACTTAGTAATAAAGAGCTATCCTCGAGAGTAGTAGGTAAAATATCCTCTCTTAGTATAGTTAATATACTATTATTACCCTCTAGGTGAATTATATTATAGAAATTAATTAGTTATATTTTTAGTATACTTAGACTTAGTTCTATAATTAAGTAATTGGGATTACTTAGTGAGTTTAAGGCTAGACTAGCTTATAGCTCGCGAGCTATATAAAATAAGGTTCTAGGCCTCAAGGTACTATAGTTCGGGAGTATTTAATAAAAACTAGGGTATATAATAGAACAATATTCCTAATTATTATTCCCTATTATTACCTAAGGCTCTTAAACTACTAGAACTTTAATATCTAGTTCTATAGCTATTTCTAAGACGTTTTTAGTAGTAGAGCTATTACGATTCATATTAACTTATAGTACTTTAATATAGCTACTTATTAATAGATATAATAATAGGAATTGTAGTAACTATAGTAGCTTGTTTTATTATTAAGTAGACCTCACATAGCTTCGAGCTAGTTAAGTAAGTAATACTTAAGTAATTAGAGTATTTAGTAGTTATATAGGGATATCTTTTACCCTTCTTTTTATAAATAGATCAAAAATAGTTCTTAGTCACGTGATCCTCGCTATATAGTAGATACTTAGGATCTCTTTTATAAATAGAATCTAAATATCTATATCTTATATACCTAGTATACTATATAGTACTAGAAATAGTATAGTATTTTACTACTTTAGTAGAGATTCTAGTTATAAGGAGTTTATTTTTAATAGCTCTATTAGCTTAAGCCTCGGTAGGGAATACTACTACTACTAAACTAGCTCACTAGAGTCCTAAGTCTCTCTTTTCCGTAGAAGTGGCCTAATAAGGCTAGCTAATAGGCTCTAGTCCCTTATTAAAGGTCTTAATCTCTTTTAGGACTAAGTTTATTCCCTCGGGTATATTAAACTCACGAATAGGTAAACTATAGATAATAACTTTATACTAAGGTTCTCCTTTTTATACACTTATAACTAAGGGAAGTACCCCCTTTATAGTAGCCTCGTTTTAAATCAAAAAGTCAGAATTAAACTCAGGGGTAGTATTTACTATAATATTACCCTTTAAGGAAAGAGAGACTATAGAGATTACTAGTCCCTTAATCCCCTTAGTACAAAAAGTAGAATTAAGTAAATTGCGAGTTGAAATAATAGAGAACAAGCTAGCTTACTCTATATAAGCTAGTAGGAAAGTGCTTTTCCTAGAGAGGGCTATTGATTTTATACTAGTATCACGAGTACT
Organism: Hyaloscypha sp. PMI_1271; assembly: GCA_021399465.1. Classification (NCBI taxonomy): domain Eukaryota; kingdom Fungi; phylum Ascomycota; class Leotiomycetes; order Helotiales; family Hyaloscyphaceae; genus Hyaloscypha; species Hyaloscypha sp. PMI_1271. The sequence goes on along the minus strand of JAJTUS010000376.1, from coordinate 22,292 downwards.
AGAACTACTAGGTGGTTTTTTAGTATCATGAGTACTACTACTACTAGTAAGTATACTAGTATCTTTTCTTCCCTAATTTTTGGACTTAGTATATAATACTAAAGTCTAGTCCTTTTCCGAGTATAATTATGGGTCTTCCATAGCGATTTTAGCCCAAGTAGGCTTTTTAGAGGTAGTTTTAGCTTAAGTAGCTTATTTAGCTTAAGTAGCTTATTTAGATTAAATAGCTTATTTAGCTTAAGTAGCTTATTTAGATTAAATAGCTTATTTAGCTTAAGTAGCTTACTGGTATCTTAACTAGATTTCAATCCATTTAGTAGTATTTTCGAGGTTCATTACCTAAGAAACTAGTAAAGTACTAGTATAGCGGATCCGGCCGAATTCTATATATTCCCTAAAGATTTCTACTAAGTCTAGTAGTCTAGATTACTAGTTATATAATGGCGTAATATTAATAGCTTTAAGTAGTAAGCTATAAGCTTCGCGGATTAGTAATTTAGCCTTATTTAAAGCCTAGTTCTGAAATTAATATTAATTTCCGAGGTTTTAGTATTCCTTATTAATATCGCTATTAATATCACTCGAGCTAGGGCTATGCTTTAGCCTATTCTAGATGCGGCTCACACGAGCTATACTAGCTAAATTAGTCGAGGGAAAAGGGGCTACGAGTTCATCTAAGGAGATAGAGTTTACGGTTAAATCGAACCTAAAACGAGCCCCTTAGCTAGGGCAAGCTAGTAGGGAGGTAGTAAGTAGGTCTAGCTAATCCATAGGGCCCTCTAGAAGCTCTCCAAGGTCCTAGGGGTCCATAGTGAGGGGACTAGAGCCCGGGGGGTCTAGGGGGGCTATTTAGCCTACTCTAGCTCTACTTATAGTAGGTTCTAGAGCCTAGGGCCAAAGGGCTAAGGTATATCGAGTGAAGTCTAAAGGTAGATAAAGTCCTTAGGTAAAAGTAAGGGGAGTAAAAAATCCGAAAAAAAAGTTGTCCTTAAGCCCTAATCTAGATATAGTATTACTACCTCTAAATAAGGATAATTAAGTATCTACTATTATATAATTTATAATATACGTAATAATCTCAGCTAGTAGAGGAGTAGTACTACTATAGAAGGTTAAGGCGCTTTGGACTATAGAGGCTATAGTATATATGAGTTTATAATAGTATAAAAGTAATAATAAGAGTAAGAAGATAAGAAGAAAGCGGGATATTAAATTATATCTAAACTTATATATAGCTTTTATAAGTCGTGAATTATTATAGCTAAATTATATAATATAGGGTCTAGTCTATATGTGATATGGCTATATTACTCAAATAAGCCAATATTACCCCTTAGCTAATAATTACGACCTTCTCTTATAAATATTAAACCCTTTTTATCCTTAGAATAATATCTCTTAAATACTAACTATCTTCTACCTAAAATACTACATTCCCCTACTTCATAAATAATAATCTAGGCACCCCGGACTCCATAATTCTTTCTAATATTATTATATAATTATTGTCTCCTTAGTAGAGGAGAACTTAGATTCTCGTATCCTAATCCTCTAATAGTAAAAGTAAGGATCACCTAGTTCCTATTATTTCAAAATCCCTTATCCCCAAAATTCCTTATACTTAATATCCCTTATACTCAATATCCCTTATACTCAAAATCCCTTATACTCAAAATCCTTAGTTACTAGAACTCTTACCCCAAGATCCCTCAACCCTTATCGCCAATATCCTTCCGCACTAATACCCTTTCAAGCTTACTAATTACTAGAAGGCTATACTTCTTCTTAATAAGGCTAATGTGTTTTTGCGTAAGCACAATACGGATCATATCCACAACTCTCTCATCTCAGTATTCCTACGCAAATTGGAATATTATTAAGGAATCATACTCCTTACTACTAACCAAGTCACAGATTTTAATAATATGATCTAGAGCAGGATCCTCCTTACGCTTCGGTATAGTCCTTAGGTATTAATACAAGAGAGGGGATCTAGGACACCTTTCTCTAAAATATAATCACAGCTAAAGGGAAAGCAGACTATAATAACGACAACCCTAGTAACCTTATAAGGCACAATCTCAATAGTCACTAGGTAAGTACTTATTTCATAGAAGTTATAAGTTTATACACTAACTAGTTCCTACTTCAGATCAGGAATATCGTCCAGGCAACATATACTTTAGCGGCCCAGGAAGGGGCTATAACGTCCTATTCTCACTTAGAGATCATTATTAACTCAAGTAAGGAATTTAAAACGAACGCCAGGGGAGGCTCTTCTAAAAATATACGATCTTATTTATAGTTATCTTATATTCAGGCTATATATTAACGCTCTTTATTACCTTTACTCTCTTTTTTGGTAAGCTCATAAGGTAATAGTAGGAACAGGATTGTTATGAGATGGGAATTAAATAGCTAGGCCTTATTAATATAGGATCTCATATTCAAGATTACTTCATATTTCCTTCTATTATATAATCTTAGAGTATAATATTCAAAAACGGTTAACTAAAGACCTTAAAACTTGCTATATAATAGCACATAAGATAAAGAACCTAATAACCACACACCTATAAGAGTACTATTTACGTATTCTATATATACTAGTGAAATATACTAACCTAATTGAGTACTATGGGCTAGACCAAATTTTCTAGGGTATGGTAGGCTCTATCCTCTCTACTATTCTAACACCTACCGCCTTTAAGTAAGAGCCTATAATACTCCAAGTATAATAGATATATAAGCTATACCTATCCCGGTAATAGTAAACCTATCTTATATCCCTCTATTATTCCTAATATACTAGATTATAGTAAATAGGATATAGTAAGTTATAAAGATAGCTTTAATAATAAATACCTTCAACTAATTAATTCTCTCTTGGATATATAGCCCATAGCCTTCCCTATCTCATATATCTTTTACTAACTTAAGTTATTCTCCTAGTTTCTTCGGAATCCGACATTAATAGTATAATACCTTTAGAGCGTAATCTAAATATTAGATATAGTACTATAAGGTAGTCTTAAGTATAGGCGAATTTGTATTTATATTATAAGAGTACTCTTCTAATAAATATGGTAGGAGAGCTCTAACGTCCTTCCCCTCAATACTAATGTTCTACTACTAGTAAAGATAGAACTATTAGTAGTTAGTATCTTTTTTTCATATATTACTTAATAATTATAGATTCGATTTATACCTTAACGAACTTAACCAAAGAGATCTCTTTAAGGTATATCCACTATATAATTCTATACTATCAACTATAATACTCACGATTCAAGCTATAATATAATAAGTAATCACAAGGTGCTTTTAAGATATTAGTATACTTCAGTATTATTTCATACCTATTAGACTTATATAGAAGAATATACTCCTTCCAAACTTCCTCACTACCTCTATTAATAACATTAGTCTTAAGACCTATAATCCCAACTAATTAGTCATTCTCATATATCGCACGTCTACTAGAAGTACTCGAGGACCTATCACTATCAGTAGAAGAGGAAGAGGAAGATATCAAGTATACTATATCTTTAGTACCTACTAGGTATTTAATATCAATACATATACTAGTATATGTGGTCTGTGCCAAGTCCTAGGTAGCTCCTAGTCTATATTCAGTTACTATTTCTTTAAAAGTGGACCCATACTCCTATAAGTAAGGTATTAGAAATATAGTCACTATAAAATCGACAAAAGCCTAAGCTAATTCGGTATATATACATAGGTCTAAGTCACTTTAACTTTCTTTACCTAACCTCTATCCTTTAGCTCAGCGGACCTAATTACTAGCGACTCACTCACGGCCCCTAACACTATAGTTAGAGTTAGATATATATTCATCTCATAGTCTTCTAGTACTTTATCCTTATTCTAATTTATACCCTACTCTATACTTTTTTCTATTCTATCCTCCGTATTCTTCTCGCTCCATTTTTCATAATTTTCCTTACCATAATTCTTATAGTACTTATCTCTAACTTTGGAAGCATCTCTAGTTTAGTTCATACGCTTACTAGACTAGGTTAACGCCTCTATAACATCAGCCAATTAGGTATTAAGAAAAGCTACTTTTATATCAAGTCCTGAATTCAGAAGCTCACTTATTAGTATAGCCTAACCTTAAGCCAGTAATCATCTATAACTAGATCTATACCCTATCTCGGGTTTCCCAGAATCTAATAGGCCCAGCTTTAGTATTAAGGATTTCTACACTAAACCCTATAGAACTCACTCTAATCTACTAAGACTAGACCTTCTCATTATAAGGTCATATTCCAATCTATTAATCTCTCTATTTAGAGCCTCAATAGTCTTATAAGCAATATCACTATACTCGGTTTTTCCTAATTCCTTATTCTAGTATATAATTCTCCGCCTCTATTTTAGGACCGCCTCTTTCTTTTTATTAATTATAAGGCAATTTTTACACTTTCCCTAGACTTCACTTATATTAAAGATCCATTTCTCGCCACAACTTTCCCCTATTCGGTATTCCGGGCTATAATACTAATAGAGTTAACCCTATTCCCAATCACTATAATAATACTTAATTATATCATAGAAGTATATAGCAGTAATTAAAGAGGATAATTAATACAATAAGGCTCGATTTATTACTCTATCCCTAGAGTATATAGTTAACTAAGTTTTAACGGGATGAGAAACTTGAAATAATTTAGGAGGGGGAAGCTTTTAGGTTATATTTTCTTTTATAGTAATATAAGATCTCGTAATTTAATCCGAACCAATTATTACTTAATCTTAATACCTTAGGCTAAGGGGCTAACTATAAGGCTCTTACCCTCCTTACTTATAGCCGGATCAATTAATTTAGGGACAGTTTAGCCTAAGGTATTAATATTACAGCCAAATATCGCAATACCACTTTATCTCACTTACTAAGGTTAAGATATACTAATTTTATAGCTAAGGAAAATAACGGGATTACGTGGAGAAATAGGATAGAGGTATTATAAAAGCTACCTATCACTTACTAATAACCTTATATAGCTTCTAGCCTCTTCTAGCAAAGCGCTTATAGATATCCCTATCTAGCGAGTTAGGCGGAAACTTTCGCGGTAAGTTAAGGGGAAGCCGATTCCATTAGCAACTATACCTCTTCGCCATTAGTTATAAATTAATCGTTCTCAAACTAATAGCTCCTAATACGTCACTGCCAGGTTTACTATACTAGTTAGTATATTAGGATACTCCTACCCTAATACTCTCGTTATTGTCTCTCTCACTTATACGCCTAACTCTTTAGCCTCCTTCTAGTATCCCTAGTACTAGTACATCTCCGCTAAGTTAGCTATACTTATTAGCGTATTAGGATACTCCTACCCTAATACCCTCATCCTTATCTCCCTTACTTATATGCCTAACTCTTTAGCCTCCTTCTAGTATCCCTAGTACTAGTATATCTCAAATATATATATAAGAAGAACTTATTATTAGCGCGTTTAGCGGAGCAGTTACGCGAAATCATATACAATTACCTAAGTCCTATTAATAAGTACACTATACCTTTAAGGGGCTATATCTCGAGTACCACCTACTTAAATTTTATAATAAAGGCACCATTAGAACTACACGCGCGCGGCCATCAAAATAGGCCTATAGGCGAGCGCTTTAGATAGGTAGCTACTAAGATATTAAGGGGTAGAAGTCACGTAATAGTAAGGGGGGTATAAGGCCAAGGGTACCCGCGACACGTAATATAGGGGTCTATAAAAGGGGTAGATTTAGGTAGAGGGAGGTCCTAGCTAGCTACTATAGCCCCTTCACTAGCTACTTACCGCGCAAAGCGCCGCCCCGCCGCCCCTAGAGCCCCCTATAGCCCCGCCTACTCTACCTACCCTACGCCCTCCCCCTCCCCCGCTAGCCCAGGCTCTCCTAGCCCTCCTAGCCCTCCTAGCGGCACTAGCGGCGCTAGCATAGCTTATCCACGAGCTAGTTCAGGCTCCGGCTAGTGTATAGCTACTCGAGCTCAGCGATAGCCTCCTCCTTAGTCCTCCCCCGCGCTATATAGGTATGGACCACGTCCTAGATAACCTTCCACCGGTAGAACTAGACCTTAACTATATTCCCCGGGCACTAGTGGCTCCCCTAGTACTCCTTAAGCTCCCTAATTACCGGCTAGCCCACTAGCCCCTCCTACTACTCCCGCCAGGCATCCTTAACTATATAGACCCAGGTAAGGGCTATTACGGCTAGTAGGCCCGGCTCTATAAAGGGGTTAAGAGGAGGTATAGATACTATAGTAATAGGTATAGGTATAGGCGGGGCGAGACTTGGCCCTAGTAGCCCTAGTGGCCCTATACTAAAGTAGCTCATAACTAAGGTAACTGTTATAGTAACCGGGACCTCGCTATATAAGAGGGCGTCGAGGCTACTCTATAGGCTATATAGCTAGCCCTTAAGCCAGCCCTTAAGCTAGCCAATGAGCTACTACATATTCTATAGGATTACCTCACACGAGCTCTTAAGTACACTACTTAGCTCTAGTAGCGCGCGCTATAGGAGTAAGCTCTATAGCTTACTTAGCCCTACTATATTAGCTTATATAAGTAGGGCGAACTCATCCTACTCTAGGCTATAGAAAGGGGCATAAGCGAAGAATGGTAGTACTAGGTAGCATAGCTAGAGGATAGTAAGGTCCTAGAGGAGGATAACGCGGAGGTACTATATAAGCTTAAGGAAGCCATTGGTAGTAAGGTTATCCTCATTAAGGCCGCCCTCTACCTACATATACCGGCACGCGTATACCTTATAGTATACCTCCTACTCCTTAATCTAGGGCTAGAGCTACTTCTAGAGGGCATATAGCAGCTTATAGGCCACGCGCGCGAGGAAGTAGTTACCGGTAGAGGACGAGAAGCCGGCGATAATACGAATGAACTCCTGCGGTAAGTATATAAGGTAGGCCTAGTAGAGTATACTCTAGTTCTAGTGGCCGGCCTACGAGATCTAGGCGAGCGAGGTACTATATATCTTAGTACTCTATACGCCCACGCGCCACAGTAGGTATGTCTTCTTTAATAAGATAACGCCAGTAGCACCAAAGACATACTAGGTCTCCTGGAGCTATATTAGGTATAAGAGCTCCTACTCGCGGTCCTAGCTAACGAGGACCTTAATCCAGTACTAGTTATGGCGGGACTAGAAGGAGGGCAGCACCTCGCCCATAATATACTAGTAGTAGAAGAGGAGCTACGTGAGGGTACCCTAGGTATAGAAGAGGGGGTCTTTATAGCGGATAGCGCCTATAAACTCCTTCCGTGCTATCTAGTTCATCTTACTATCCTAGAGTAGGCTCACGAGGTAGCGGCACGGTATTAGGCCCTCTATAGGCGGGTAGTTAAGTAGTAATAGATCCGTGAGCTCTATCTTCCGCCGATTCTCCTTATAGAGGAGGTAGTAGTAGCTAAAGAGGAGGTTAACCCATATACGGAGGTTCTATAGTATATACGCCGCCCCACTTAGGAGGAGGTCCTAGATCCGGAGCTACTTATTAGGTAAGTAGCTAGCCTAGATCCCGTCGCTACTATGGTCCTTAAAGCTCGCGTAGTCATACTTACCCCACTACCGGCTACACTACTTAAGGAAGCCTTATATAGTAGCGCCGCGGGGGTTCTCGATATTACCGCTCCTATATGTGACCTAGAGCCGCTAGAGCTTAATAACGGCGGCGATATAGGTATTAATAGTACTCTTTATAAAGAGGGACCCCTCCGGGGCCACCTCTATAGCCGGCGCAAGGGCTACCAAGGGCATATAGCCCTCGCGGTTATCCGCGAGGAGCTCTATAACCTTAGTAAGCGGGACCTCTAAGGCCTTAGCTAGGCTCTTAGCCTCCGCGAGGGCTATAGCATCCACCTACTCGGGCGACTACCCCCTTAGCCAGGGGCAGGCTCGCGGCCAGCTAGCCTTCGCGCGCCGGAGGAGGATATCCTCCTTAAGCCACGCCGCGAGCTTATCCGGCGTAACAAGCTCACCATCCAGCTAGCTATAGCGCGAGCCATTGGGGGCAGCGCGCGGTGTCCGGCACCAGGTCTATAGAGCCCCTCGTTAGCCGGTATATCCTCTCTCTAAAAAAAAAGGGGGGGGGGGGCCTAGGACGCGCCTTCTACTTTGAGCAGTAGCTACGTGCTATATTCGCGGGCTACTCGTCCTTCTTCGCCTATAGGCTAGCGCGGCGGGCGTTGCGCGCGCGCTCGTCCGTAATAGCGTAAGCTACATCGGCTATATTATCGTCGTCGCCGTTATCGCTAGTCGAAAAGGGGGGCTGTTACTATTACTACGGTCATAATAAGCCACGGACGGGGCCACTAGCGCTTACCCGCGCACTTATCGGCCTCCTCATAGGCGATTTCACCGCGGCTTAGCGCCGCTGTCGCGTAGGCAATAAGCCGTCACGTGCGGCCAAGCGAGGGGCTAGCGGTGTCGCGGGTTACGGCGACACTATACGCGCCACCGATAAGAATATCCCTCGCTCGAGTTCTCGAGACTTAGAAGTTAAGATTAGCTCCTTCCTCTGCCTTCTCAAAAGATTCTTCAATCTCAGCTAATTTAGTTCTCATTAAGTACTTTCTTTATATAGTACACCTATATCTATACACCTATATCCATATACCTCTATACCTAACTTACTATCACCACTATCTCTAAGATGTCTTCATATCCTGCCCCGGACTATACTACCCTTAGCTCTAGTAAGAGGTTAGTTATTATCTTAAAGTCTTATACTCCTCCCTAGGCCCGCTTTTTTTCAATTATCGTCCTCATCTAAGATATCTAGTCTCTCCAAACATCCAACTCATTAGGAGTCCCTAGCCTAGACCACACTCTACTTCACGTACTAATAACTCCCCCTCTCAGTTCCTAATATACCTCTACCTCTACCTCATACCACTCCTCTAACTCCAAAGCCAACTAATATAAGTACTTCTCCTCCTCGAAAGCATAGGATAGGCACAGTTATAGAGCAGAGAAATTAATATCACAGACTACTAACTTATAATTAATTATAGGTCTATTCTATATCGCTTTCCTAGTACAAGTATTTTAGGTTAGATTAAAGGATATACGGCACGGGCCGGCCCTAAGGCTTAATGGTCATATTAGGCGGGCTTATTAGCCCTGTATTTATAAGCTCGTTTCCCTAACATTAGTTATAAGAAGTCATTTTCTGATTCTTAAGCCGATATATAAAGACTAACGTCTATCCCTATATCCCGAGACGCACCCTGTTATGAGACGAATCTATAGTTTTGGAAGCATAAATTTTTTCTTGGTAAGTCTATGAAGTTGTTATTTATATTTCACTTTCTTTGACCATTTTTCTTTAAGGAGACTACTTAGTAATAAAGAAAAGACTATGGTTAATTATGCTGTCGATTGTTTTAATTACGCTACTAATTACCGCTTTGGCTATTTCCCCCTGTTTAATCGCGACTATTAAAGTTTTTTCAAAATTCGGAGTACTTGAGGAAAGGTCCTGTTATAAAATAATATGGCTCCAAATTTTAAAGACACTCATAGAGGAAAAGAATGTAGTCCGGGAGTTACGCCGGTGCGATGAGAGGGTCTATATGTTCCAGTGCTTAGTAATGTACATTAGCTAGATAAAATTTACTATGTTCACGCCCGGGCTTGCTATATTTTACTCAGCTACGACTTAAGCCTAGTCACGCGTGTGGCGTAAGAGCAGGCTTCTCGAACATTCTATTGGTAGGTGGCAGCACGCTGGTACGAAAGTTACGAAAGCACTGGAGCGCCATCACTCGTCTCGTTCTTCATACTATCGCGATGGCGAGATAATATGGACAGAGCCAGTCAAGTCCTAGTGCAAGGCGTACCTCCTGGCGTGCCTAGATCATACGTGCTCTTGCAGATCATGGCAATGTCCCATACTTTACACTCCATCATCGTGCTCGCGGACTACGCTCGATGGAAGAGAAGACCCGGAGCCAACAACATCTCACCTGGAGGGAAGGAGGATGTCCTCATTAAGTACTTGCTACATATGTCTAACCTTGGACAACTAGTACGAATGAAATTTATCCCTTCTATAGCCTTTCGAGTCACTCGTCATCGGCCTTTCACCGACAGGCCCCTCAAGCCCCCCGGCCGAAACCGGACAACGGCTCTAGAAAAACGCCATCCAGAACTCATAGCACGAAGAGTGAAGGCGTTGGACCGGAACCGTCACGAGAAAAACACCTATAGGAAGATCACGCACTGGTTTGAGGTGATAAAAGATATATTACAAGATCCGGCTGTCCTAGCCGAAAATGTTAGAACATGGACGAGACTGAGTGATGCTCTCTATGCCAGGCTCAGTTGAGTGATCTGACGGAGTTTGCCAGTTTGAACTCCTTCGTGAGATATCGCCTGGGAAAGACACGTTAGTGGCTGAAACCGAATCCGGCATAGCGTTTGAACCTCTGCTCAACTAAGTTAAGTTGAACCCACAAATCCCCCTTTCCTCACGCATATGCACTCTACCTCCGAGCCTCTGTCCTTCCACCATCCCGACCAAGCGCCTTCTCACTCATCAGTTTAGCCACAATTTCGAACATCTTTCTCTCTTTCTGCCAGCAGACCATACAATGGGTTCGAACTTCTCTCTGCCGCATGGCGATTTGAAGCCAGAAGTGAGGGAAGCCATCGATGGCCTTGAGCGACTGGGCTTCGGAAAATGGCTCTCCCATACCTCAGAGACTGCCGATAGCCTTTCGAGCCTAGCCAATTCAGCCAGTGCAATCCTAGACGCAACCGCCGAGACAATTATCAGCCTGAAGAAGGAGGCGTTGGCCGCTCTTTCCGCAGCTGGACCCGACCTTCGTAACATCCTGAAGATTTTGGGTGACAATATTGGGAATATGAATGGCAAAATGGAAGACACTCTGTCATCATTTACAGATGCCATTGCCAAAATTGAGCCGCAGATAACAAATGCGCTTGGCACTGTTACGAAGGCTTTGAAATTGATTACTGCCCTTGCGGTTTGCGAGAGAATCGGTACCTTTCTTGTCAACACATATTCCACTGTTAAGGAAGTAGGGTTTCGTTCACTTGAGGCTAATGCAAAGGCCATGCGGAGCGATCTGCTACGTATCAAGATGTTCTCGGGCACGACATGCCGCGAAATCGCATTGACCAACCTCCTCGGAGTTAAGGCAGTTGTCAAACGCTTTCGAGCACAGCACACCTGCCCATCGGAAGTGCCATTCAAGAACATGTTTGTAGGAGGTTCCACGGCTGTGTGGTCATACCTCGAAGACTTGCGTGGCGACCACCCTGAAATCAACGAGCTCTTTTTCAATGGCTATGTTCATGTCGCGAACCTGAGAAGAGGCCTGGAGTTAGGAGAAAAATATCATCTCGATCAAATGAATGAGAAGACTGAGAAGGCTGAGAAATATCGAATGCCGTTCATAGCGTACCACTTCGTCGACCACGTCGGTCCGCTCAGAGGCCAGATTGTCACAGAAGAGCCAAACTTGGTTGTCCCCATCAATGTCGCTGCTGCCGGCTTTGGGATCATTGGAATCGAGAGCGAAGGAATACCTCGGACAGTTCTTCACATCACCAGCAGTGTCCTGTTGTCCGAAGGAGTCAAGAAACCTCTTTTCAAAACCCTCAACCCTTACCGCCTCGAAAATGTCCTGTACTATGGTCCTGGTTATGGCGACGGGTTACTTGGCCCTCTACATGGCTGGCTTTGGGGCACGGGAGTCGGCGCTGCTAGTGGAGCCGCTGAAATTGGAGCTGTTAAACTTACCCACGCAGGCCTTCTCAAGCTTGCTCTGGGCAAATGCGTTTCAGTATCCACTGCCGTTTCCGGGTTCTCTGGCGTTCCGGTAGTCTTTGGTATTGGCTATGAGTGTTGGGACCGTAAATGGAGGAACCATTACTACGAACCTGAGAAACTTTGGAGGAGATATGGTCCGAAATAAAGCTCTCCAAGTTGAAGCTTGCATTATCTTCTAGTGCGTCTCTTCAATACTCTGCCTTCGTAGAGTGTCTGCCTCATGTTGCAATTCCAGTAAAGCTAACTGAGCGACTGCCCGATTCATCCTTCTTGATTTTACCCAAACTCTCGCCCGTAGTTCCGATGAACGTGTTGCTTCAAGTGTGTTTCGATGCATCCCTTCTGTCTCAGCTTCGAATTCCACTTCAACAGTTTGACGCTGCTGCGCTGTTAGATCCCCGTCAAGTGCTTCTTTTACCAACTGCATGGTATAATGTAAGCGATCTATCTCAGATAATACTTCTCTGCTTCAATAGTCTGATTTGTTTGCTGAGCTTGTTTTATTTGTGCATCATCTATTCTTCTTTTCCAAATTTCCCTATTGTGAGCACAGCCTTGTAAAGTTGGGGGGCCCTGCTGTCCAATATGTGTCATCAGTAGGTCGTTAGAACGCCATCTTTATTCAGATCATGACTTGCTCGAACCAAGAGTGGCTATGAAGGGAGGATGAACCTGTCTGAGGAAGATCTCTTTTACAAAAACCACGAATTGCACAGCATTGGAGAGTCTGGCCAAGCGGTCCTAGATCTCCTCGAGCCGAAGTGTTGACCGATAACTTATGCCAGGATCCAGCCTTCCGTGTTCCACCGAGCATCGAACTTCGCGTTGATTGGATAATCCCAAACGTCATAATATTTGGTCACATTGACAACCATCTGTTCCAAGAGCCAGTAAACTCGAGCTGCAGGGAGTGGATGTCCCATTGCCAGTATGGCAGGCGCAAAGAGACCTGCGACTGCCGGTATCAAGGTCAGAGACATCAAGCTTTTATATACGATTTCTCCTCGGAGTGAAACATTCATGCTTTCCGAAATGATGGCCGGCACGTTGGGAAAGAAAATCGAGTAACATAGCTCTTTGCAGTTTTGCTTCTCTTCGTAGACGTACAGTTTCATCGGAATCGGTGGTGATTCCCCTGTGTCATTCTCGAAGGCAGCTGGTGGAGGACTTGAGAAGTAGGCAAACATGGTAGGCCCAATCCTAGCACCTCCAAGTACTCTTGGCCAAAAGCAGAAGAGGCAGGGCCAACAGAGTTCCGCAAGCCTAAAGATGACCTTGACATGCCAATGCTTTCCAAAGTTCGTCCAAATCCAGTCTCGAAACTGAGCCTGGGCGATGGAGTCCCACTGCGGCCCGGTAGCTGACGGTGTTTCGTTCTTAAATGGTGAACCCCATGTCGTTACACCCTTGTATTGGCACGAGTACGTAAGGATGCTGGATTCCTGCGCCACAGCCATCACATAGCGAGTGGTCTCGGCACAGAGTATAATGCCTTTCTGCCACCACGATGGCGTGTAGTACCAGAGGCTAACCGTGCGAACAAGCAAGATCATAGAGGTCCAGATTAGGAACTTAATGTAACGGGCAATCGACAGAGCAGCGGCTTTGCGTATCGCATCCGGATTCAGACGGATCTCCCCGTTCTCTGTTTGAAGCTTCGCAGGTCGCATATAAGGTACGAAGAACTGGCTGGTGTTGGGCATGAAGGTACGTTTCACCCATGCAGACTCAACAGCGGCAAGGGTTGCATCAGAGATTGGCTCCAACTATAATTCTCAGTCGTTGACGGTATACTAGATTCAAAGTGAGATCACTTACCTGAAGAACTTTCACCACGGCAACAAATTTCGTGGTCGAGGTAATTTGCAACCAAGATGATCGCATTGAGAGCTTCAAACGAGTAGTCAAGTCCTTTGAGTGCAGTAAGCCCCAGCGACTGAGGCACCATCGAGAACTGCGTGCTGGGTCGAAAACAAAGTTGCAAGTTGCCAGAAGGAAGAGCAGACCTGCGGAGGCATCCAAAGGAGTAAGACTTGCCCGAACGATCGAGTCTTGACCAGAGAGTCCTCCAAGGGTATCAGTAGCAACGTTCGCAAATTGTAGCATGATGTTGGCAGCAGTCAAACCCCACTGGAAAGTGGAGAAGACAAATGGATACATCGTTAAACGATTGTTACGAGGCAGTGTTGCTGGGAAATGGAGGTCAATGTGTTGCCTTGCGCTTGCGTTTTAAGCGACTCGAAGCGGAGGTTTAAACAGCGATGTTGTAGGGGGGAATTGAGGGGATGGGACGGTTATGAAGGCATCCACGGTCGCTGAAAGAGGGACTGCTTTGCACAGGCCACTTTTTGCTCTGCTCGGAAGATGTCGGGAAGCGGGATTTTCCGGCAGATCCTCCCGCGTACAGTCGGTCCGATCCAAAAGCGACAAAACTGTTACGTCATTGGTCGCTTAGCGACGCAACTCCCTGTAACTAGTCAGTTCCTATTCGGGAGAACCATCAATCAATAAACTTCTACGCACATTAACATTTTACCGTGACAAATAGTAGTAATCGTCTTGTTATCCATTCAATAACTCGACTAGGGACCCTCGGTAGACCTGAGCCCGTTTTCCGCTATCCAAAACTATCCAAGACTATCAAATCGAGTTATCATTAACTACTATCAAACCAGACGACCGACCGACCATAACCACGAATACTAAATAACGACGCCGTTATTACCAGACGACTTTATTAAGCTCGTATACCAATTACATAGTTTCCGAGTAATAAAGCATAAATACACTAAGAGGACGAAGGTTATCGATGACATTATCGATAGACTCGTCGCCAGATACCCCTACTACTCGGTTATATGATATACTTTAGAGGGCCGCTATAGCTACTCCTCGTCCATAGACCTAATCGTACTTATCCCTGTACTAATTAACCCGTACCTATCTAATTAGGTAATTGATAGATCGAGATTTAGTGAGGTAATATAAAGATTTAGTATATACTACGATAAATATATACTAAACGCCCCGTATATATCGTCCAAAAGCGGAAGTAACGTTTAAAATATATAATAAATCAAATCCATACTACTGAGCGACGTTACCGAGGAAATACTACGATAAGCTATAATAATAGACGGGGTATAAGGTAGAGAGGAGTCTAGTACCTAACGGGAAAGATAACCCCTACTATTACCTAAGATAGCGTCGGAGATTACTAACTTAATTAATACCGCCTTAGATAACTGGGATAAATAACGTTAATAAGAATAAGTAAATATAGTAACTAATAAACTAGGCTAGAATAGCCTTAGTTTAAATATATAGAGCTCCCTTAGCTAAAATAACCTTAGTTATAGGTTTAGAAATAATTATAACTAAGTTAATACTAGTAGAGTTTCTATATACTAGTTACTAGAGGATATTGGGTTCTTCGAACTAATAACGCTTAAAGACATTAACTATGAATACTAGGGTAAGGCTATAGTATAGAAGAATGTCTAACTTTTTATTAACTTATTTAAGTTCAATATATGAGAAGGAAGAGATACTATTATCCGCGGGAACCTATATTCCTACCTTCGAAGTATAGTATAATAATAGTATATAGAGGAAATTAAGGAGACTACTTAACTCATATTTCGCTTTATACTAGAGGGTATTAAAGTATAGGCTAAGGCCCTTATTAAGAGATTTAAGGACTCCGTACTAATAGTAATAAAGAAGCTAGCTATAGAGGTCTATATATAAGATAACGCAAGAAAAGGCTAAGATATACGAGCTTATATAGCTATAATAATAAGATATACTAAGGTAATAGAGATAGAAAAGCCCTACTAATAATTATCCCACGTCTATAATAACCTAGATCCCGAGTTTAGACTACAAGTTATAGCCCCGGACAAGAAGACTATAGTATTAGAATAGCTAAAGAACCTAGCGGTGAAATAGGAAGTATAGTACGATATATTAGCTATAAGAGTATATAATCGCTATATACTAAGGCTACTATACTTCGACGGGAAAGGTACTAACCCTCGAGGAAGTTAAAGATATAATAATTAATATTAAAACTTTAGCTTCTAACCCTTTACCCCGTGACTATAATAGTAAACTTGACTATAGTAGATATAGAAACTATAGGCCCAGATATAAGGGAATACTAATAATAGATAGAATAGACTACTACCGCTAGCCTAACCCCGTAACTTACTTATAGCTTCTTATAGAGATAACTAAGAAAGCTATTAAGCTCGCTTCATAGAACTATACTCTAAGTAAGAATACGCTAGGTAACGTTATAGATGTTACTAACGTAGAGAGGGAGCTAACTATAGATTAGACTATATTAATATTCTAGATAACTATAGTACTAAGTATAATAGAGAGTTAGAGGAAAGTAGCTATATTATAATAGAGGAGTTCATATACCTATACTTCTCTAATAATAATAGAAATAATATATAAGACACCGGTTTCTTAGCTATAACTAATATAATTAATCTATATATATATAAGAAGTATAAGGAAACTTTTCCCTCTTAGATAAAGATATTTAAATATATCTTTATAAATACTTATAATAAATAGACGATAATAGCTCTACTAATACTAATAAGCCTTAATATTATTAAAACTAAGCTATATGAATATAATACTACTAATAACTATATTATATATACTTATATGAAACTATTAACTTACTTCTCGCTAAATTAGCTAGAGAAGTCCTACTATATTAATATAAGCTATACCTAACTAGTTATTAGAGAAAACTAGTTAAAGGACTATACTAAAGTAATATATGACAACTCATAGAAGACGTCCTTTAAGGATATCGCGAGCGAGTTTATACTAACGAGGTATATAACCTTCCTAATATATATTATAGGTAAGATAAATAGAGAAGAGCGACTTAGTAAGATCTTTATTATTACCTAGGTAATAACTTAGCTAGACCCTAGTCTACTACTTAGTATAGAATTTCTCTAGCGAATATTATCTATTATTAATTACCGAGATTTAATACTTACTATTAGGGTATATAAAGACCTTATTATAACTATTATAGTAATTAACTAATTTCCTAAGATTAACTATAATATATTAGTAGTATAGAAGGTTATTATACTACCGAACTCGACGGCGCTAGTCCCTACTAACTATAAGCTAGTCCTTATAAATAGGATATACTTCTTCGAAGAGTACTATATAGGAGTATAAGACGCTATTCTTAACTATATGAACTTTATAAGTATAGTTAATAACTCTAATATTACGAAGACGATATTCCCCGAAATAAAGCTTAGTAGACTAAGAGATATAGAGGAATAGGCGTTTTATATAGGCGAAGATATTAATGAGATAAGAGAAGCTATTAATAACCCTAATAATAGTAATATAGAGATATTATCCTAGAAGTAATAATAATATAACTTCAGTATTAATAAGCTAGAGGATGTCCCTGAAATCATTTACGAGAATAGAGTCCATATTTATAATATTAACCCTAATATAGTAATAGTATTATATAACCTCGTTAGCTATTATTAGGAATACTAGTCTAACTATAGCCTGATCTATATACTATAGGAAGACTATATGAGAATACTACTTATAGAAGGCTAGTAGAATAAGAGAATTATATAAAAGAAGTTCCCGGTTAGTATTAAATATAAGGCTATTATTAATTAAGTATTTAATAACTTATAAGAATAAGGAAAGATAGAGTTTATTATAAAACTGACCCCTTTTATAGTACTAGTCTTCGTTACTACTAAGGAATATCTAGTTATTAATTTATAAATTATTAATAAGCTTACTATCCTAGATATATACCCTATACCCCTATAGTCTAACCTCATTAAAGTACTATAAAGAAAGAAGGCTATATCTATAATAGACGATTCGTAATTCTTCTACTAGTTTCTCGTCGCTGAGGAATACTGAGACTACTTTACCGTAATTAGCTATAGAGGACTTAAATAATTAAATATTATCTTAATAAGCTTTTATAACTCTATCTAATACATATAATATTTTATAGATAAGTAACTATAGATATATACTTACTTTATAAGAAACTTCGTTAATAATATTATTATCTTCTCTAATATAATAGAGTAATATATCCGCTACCTAGAAATAGTTCTTTAGCTCTTCTTAAAGCTCCGGCTCTTCCTCTTAGCAAAGAAGTTATTCCTTAGATATACTTTAGTAAAGCTACTTAGCTACCTTATTAATACCCTAGGTATATTAATAACTAAAGATAGAGTTATAGTATTTAAAAACATTAAATTCCCAATAACCTTAAAAGTATTAGAGACATATATTAGTATAACTAACTAGCTATAGCTATACTTACTAAGCTATATCTAGGTTATTAAGCCTATATAATAACGAAAGATAGTATTACTTAAGGTTAGAAGAGAAATAGGAATAACGGGAGGAAAATACCGAGGCTTTATAGCCAAAACCATATATATACCTATACCCGTAGAAGAGAAGTCCTTCGAAACTCTTTAAGAAATACTAATAAAGCTAAGGTTCCTTATATACTTCTCCCTAGAGAAGATCCTTTTTCTTAATCTAGATACTTTAGTAGAATAAGACTTTATAGTTATGGTTTTCTACCTTATACCAAGTATTTAACTAATAGAGGTAACTATAAGACTCTCTACTAAGTATATATAACTAGTAATATTTCTAAGTAAGCTTTTAAGTACTACAGAAAAACGCTACTATACTACTAAGCTAGAAGTTACGGGGCTAGTATAGGCTTACCGGAAACTCTACCTAATAATCTAATCTAGTAACTAGTTAACTATTATTCTTATAGACTATATATTAACGAGAGGTATCTACGAATAAATGAACCTAAATACCTCTAATATCTTAAAGGTAAATATAAGACTAGTATACGCTTCCATCTACTTATTATAGTTTAACCTAGATATAAGACACTACCTAGGGAGACTAAATATTATCCCTAATATACTCTTATAATTAAAAGCCACTAAATAACATAATGTCTTAGTAGACGATAAGCTCGAGTATATTATATTCGCGATAGAGACTATTATAAACCCCGGCTTTAAGATAAAGCTAGTTAAAGGACTATAAACTAATCCCAAATTTATATAGATACTTTAACTTCTTACTATCTCGGAAGAGAACCCCCTCCTAGAGTAGTAAGGAAAGAATAGTATAGTATTCTATATTAAAGATAGGCTCTTATACCACGTCGTTAACTAATACCTTCGTCTATATATCCCAAATATAATAACTAAGGAGGTAATTAGTATAGCTCACGACCGCTTCTACTTTAGTATAGATAGAATACTCTATAAACTAGACGACTTCTATATCCCTTAACTCAAGAAATAACTAGAAGACTACATTCTTCGCTATCCTATATACCTACTAAACCGAATATCTAGGGAGTAATTACATAGTGAATTACAACTAATTAAAACGATCTTAACTCTATACTATATGATTACTATAGACTTTATTATAGTATTACTAATAATCCTAGTAGTTAGCCTATAGAAGATTAATAGATATGACTTCTTCGATTACTTAATAACCTAATCCTATAAAGTAAGTAAGAAGACATTACTTATCCCGGGATATAGTACATATATAGCTAAGGACTAGATAATAATCTATATTATACTTTAGCTACTACTTAATTAGGGCATACTATAGGGAATTATCTCTAATAGAGACCAGAAATTCATCTCTAACTTCTAGATAAGCGTATTCCAATACCTAAAGATAAAGCTCCTAATATCTACTACTTAGTACCTATAAACTAATAGAGTATTAGAAAGAAAAAACCAAACTATAGAGATTAGACTATGATATATTATCTTTCTTAACCTAGACCTACTATAGTCTATAGGGGTTATCCCGTTCTAGGCCGCCCTAAATAATATATAGACTATAGTAATCTAGACATCGCCTAATGAGTACATTAGTGGGTTCCGCCTAGCTACGGACTTATCCCTCCTTATAGGTAACGCCGAGAATAAACTCCCTAATATAATTTAAAAGCTAAGGTAATGCGACATATAAATCGCGATAGACTTCGCTAATAATATAGCTAAATAATACTATAATATAAAGTATAAGCCTATTATAATAGATATTAGGGATCTCGTCTACCTTAGACTATATAGGGGATACTACCTCCTAGGTAACCTAAATAGGAAACTAACCAAATAATAAATAGGACCTTTTAAAGTACTCTACTAAGTAAGGAGATTAGTATACGAATTAGAACTCCTATAATAATAGAAGATATACCTAATTATTTCTATTACTCACCTAGAACTAGCCCCAAAAAGCGAAGACCTATATAGACGAGAAACTATTTAGGGAAAGGAACTAGTAGAAGGTGTCTAAGGCAATAATAACGACTAGTAAAGTTAAGAGCTAGAATATATAGTAGATAAGAGAACTATAAGATATAGTAGACGAAACTATATTAAGTACTTAGTGAAGTACGTGGGATAAGGAAACAAGTATAATAACTAGTAGTTACTAGAAGTCCTCGATAATATATCAGAGCTAATAGTAGACTATAAGGAATAGTTAAGGGTAGTCCCTATAAAGAAATACGGTTAACCGGCGAGAAATCACGAATAGTAACTATAGAGTAACGTTTATCCTTATTACCTAATATTATTACATTCTCCTAATATCGCACTAGTACGAATAAAGACATTTGTTTTCCCTAGAACTAATAAAATATTTTCTTAATACTAAACTATACGAAGTATATATAGCTATGGTAAATATTATAAGTATATATAGAATATATATAGCCTTAGATATTAGATTATAATAAATACGTATAGCTATAGCAAATATTATAATTAATTATAAACTAGGTAGAATATATATAGCTATAGCGAATATTAATCTTAAGACACGTAAAATATTAATACTAAATATTGTAATTACTACCTAATAACGTAAAGTATTATTATAGTATTACCTACGCTAGCTTAGGTAGCTCTATTATCGTAACCTACTTATCGCCGAGTCCGCAACAAGCTAGAGAAGAACTATATACTAATAAATAAGGACTTTACGGATTTCTTTAATATAGTTAGTAACCCCGATAACTACCCAAAGATCCAAATATTACTAGACGAGTACCTAAAGAGAAGAGCCGCCCTTATTATATACCTTAAGAAGACTAGTAAGCATAAGTCTGCCCTTAAGGCTACTAAACCATCCAATAATAGAGACGGCGAAGACACTAGTAAATACGACGAGTTAGAGAGAATTATCGGTAAGCCTAAATCACAGAAGCAATATTACTTCCTCTATAGTAATATTAAGGAAGAGGATAACGAACTAGCTAGAGGAGAAATACCTAAGAAGAAGTAGAAGATTAGCTACTCCGAGAATAAAGAAGACCCAGATAACCTCCCTATTATCGTACTACTAAAGACACTATAAAAGCTAAAGCTATTAAAGCTAAGCCTAGTAGAGATAATAGCCTACTATGAAGAGACTATCTACGCTAGCACTAATATAACCCTACTTATAACCACGTTACTTAACGAAACTAAGCTACTAGTCAAAATCGTCTAAGGTAAGTAATACGCGACGGAGAGTAATATCGGCGATATTACTACTAGAGTCGAAAAGGCTCATTAGTCTAATACTATCAACTATATAACAAGAACCTTCTATAGTAATAACGTCTATATACTCCTAATCTATAATTACCTACTACTAATACTTAACTACAAAACCTTAGAAAAGGTTAGAAAGTAGTTCTCGGTATAAATAGGAGAGGAGTATCCCTAGATATAATTGAATATAACTGGCCTTAGAGGTTATATTAGCCTATAGTACTCCTAAGAAGAAGCCGACATCGAGCGCGATATAGCTATACCTAAGCTAAAGAAGGGTAATAATAAAGCTATACTAAAGCTAAAGAAGAGTAGTCTAAAGCTAAAGGTCAAGCTTATAGCGAAAGCCCTAGCTATCGAGAAATAACGCTTCAAGATCCCGCCTAGATAGGCCTACCTTAGTAATAGTAGATATAAGAATAAGCTAGGCGAGAAGAAGGAATAGTCTATAGGCTATACGCTTAGAGATAATAGTATATTTAAGGAGGAGTTAGCGAATAAGGAGTGAGAATAGCGAAGAGTAAAGAATAGTAGTAGGGAATAGTAAAAAACGTCTTTATATAAGCTAATATTTTCCTTTTTTTCCTTTTTTCTATTTTCGTTTTTTTAGTTTATATACCTATATATAATTATTATCCTTTTATAACACGAAGGAAGACGACGAGGACATTATATATTTTTTTTCTGTAGCGGGCACCTATTATATTATTAGTCGCTTAGCGACGCAACTCCCTATAACTAGTTAGTTCCTATTCGGGAGAACCATTAATTAATAAACTTCTATACATATTAATGTTTTAC
Organism: Hyaloscypha sp. PMI_1271; assembly: GCA_021399465.1. NCBI lineage: Eukaryota > Fungi > Ascomycota > Leotiomycetes > Helotiales > Hyaloscyphaceae > Hyaloscypha > Hyaloscypha sp. PMI_1271. The sequence goes on along the minus strand of JAJTUS010000376.1, from coordinate 2 downwards.
TA
>JAJTUS010000375.1:0-25934 GCA_021399465.1 Hyaloscypha sp. PMI_1271 | reverse complement strand
AGCTGTTGCTGAGAGGTGCTAATAATATGGCTGTATCGTGCGGTCTTAGGACTATTCTTAGGCCATATAAGCCTACGTCTTCGGCAGTCGACTAGAACGTCTGCGTGTGCGGCCCATTTCCTACCAAGGATAATATCGTGGTCTCCAAGGTTCAGGATAATCATAGGTGCCTTAATAGCGCGTCCATCGATCAAGAGTAGCACGTCGATGTACTTCTTAGCAGACTCTGCTGGTTTACCGTCGAATCCTCGCACGGTGCATGGTAAAGGGAGGGGTTGTGGCTCGACCCCTAGGAATTGCTCTGCGAGCTGAGCGAGCTTAGTATCAATAAAAGCATATCCATTTGCTCCAGTGTCAATAAGGGAAGAAGACTTGATTCCTAATCCATTTGCGCTAATAGTACAGGGCATTGTAAGAGCATCCCCTCCTATTAGACGAGTCAAGTCTATCTCCACCAAATCAACACCATGAGCCCCTAGAGTAGAGACTTTCTCTAGGGGTACTCGTTTTCCGGTTCCTCTTCAGAATCAGAACCTCTACCATAAGCCTCCGGCGGGAATAGGCCTGGCTCGACCTGAGACAGAGCTACCTTAGTTTCCGCAGTGCGCTTGTGCGGGCAGTTGTAGACGTAGTGGCCGAACTCGTTGCAATTAAAGCACTTGACAGTCGAGGGATCACCTGTCATAGGACGCTGCTTGCGCTTCTGGGGGGGTTCGTACTTGACTATAGCAGTAGACGTAGACTCTTCCTTGACTACCTGCTGTGGGGTGTACGGAGAAGAGGGTTTAGTTGTTCCTGCCATCGTCTTCTTGTACTCCTTAGCCTTATCGTATGAAGCTCGGATTTGCTGATCGTTCGTAGTACAGAACTGAGCAAAGCGGACAATATCGACGGAAGGGTCGTTGTAATACACACGTACTGATTCCTGGAGCTTAGCCGGGAGCTTCTCGTTCAACTCCCATTTGAGCTGTTCAGTAATATTGCCTTCCGTAGATAGTCGTAAGAAACGGGCGTAGAACTCCTGAAACACATGACCGGGGCGAAGCATAAGCTTTCCAAAATCACGACGAGCGTTCTGTAGCTTGTTGGGATCAGAGTACAGCTCGTTCAGATGGTCGTATATCTCCGAGAGCTGGCGATACCGATGGGGGCTTTCCTGGTTCATACGAGGGTTGGTCAAGGCGAGGGCGTCACCTGCAAGTCTACTAGAAACGTAGATAATCTTGAGATCCTCAGTTGGGTACATGTCGGCGTTTCCTCGTAGCTTGTTCTTGATTTGGACTAGCCAGTCGTCGAAAACCGTACGATCTCCATAGAAGAGGGTTGGGTCTGGTAGGATAACTACTCTGGGGGCTCCATATGGTGCGTGCGGAGCAGGGGATCCTTTACGGCTTCGAGGGTCGATTTCAGGGGCTGCTTCCGGGGCTTGTACAGGAGCGGCTGGTACTAGCATAAATCGATCAAGGAGCATAGTATAGCGCTTGACGTCTGCCTCGAGCCTAGCGTTCTGGAGCTTTGTGTTCTCAAAAATACCCTTGGCGTCTCCATATCTCTTCTTGTATTCAGCTAGCTTCGCAGTGGTGTCTCGGTAGCTCTCAATAATCAGGTTGATATCCTTGAGGAGGTTGACAGGGTCCTTGAACCAGCTGTTCAGATCATGTGAGGTGATTGGATGATCCGTATCCAGGACTTTTCTAATGAATGGGGAGTGCCCTTCCTCAATAGATTCGTCCGCAAAGCCTCCCGGAACGTCGACGAGGCGTTCGGATCGGGAAGGGTCACCGACGGGATGACCTGATCCAACAGGAGCTTGTTGAGAATTCGACATCCTTCCTGGTCACGTGGGGTCCTGGGTCCTGGAAAGTCGACCTATTACACTTTTCCTCCACGTATCCTCCCTGGCAGTCTCGTTGCCGGCGTATGTATGAGGCCTACGAGAGGGTAGGGCTTGCCGTTAGCAGTCAGGTTGCTGGCCTATGGGTGCCTATCGCTGTAGGACTTGGTTGAAGAATAGCCTTTTAATGGGATTCTTCGATTTTCGGGGGGGTTTTTTCGGGGGTTTCTGACGCACTACTGGCGTGTGAGGGTCTGGAGCAGTTCGTTGCTCTTGTTGTTCTGAAGCTTCAGCTTGTGTTCTGAGGTTCCGTAATCGTGACGGTGCCTTTGTTCGGAGTTGAATGGGGGGTGTTTTGGTTTATTTGAAATCCTCCACAGGATTAAAGGGAATGAGCTTTGAATACTGTCACGGGTACGGCATTCAGGGCTTGGAAAGCAAAGTAGAAGGTCCCTTATGAAGACGATTCAAAGCTAAGGAAGGAAAGACTAGAATACAAGAGGTTGTGGGAGTATATGTGCACCCCACAATCCGCTAGTCCGTATAGGGCTTAGCTTCCTAAATTTCCCCAGGAGCACTCCATCCAGGTTCCCTTAGCGAGGCGGCCGCGTCACGTGCAACTGCCAGGTGACTCCAGATGCCAGATGCCAGATGCCAGATGCCGCTAGCCTAGGCAGGTGACTAGGTGTGAGAGTGGAATATCGTGACAGTGTCCTAGAGTCGCACCGTCTAGTCATTAGAGCCCGAGACGACCCGCTTATTATTAGGTGAGAAGGCTATAGAGGTAACCTAGCTCAAGTAGCCCTCGAGCGTCTATAGTAGCGTGCTTATCACGGCGTCCTAGAGCTACACTATCTAGTCGCTAGAGCCCGAGACGACCTACTTACTATCGGGTAAGGAGGCTATAGAGGAGACGTGGCTAGAGTAGCCCTCGAGCGTCTATAGCGCCGTACCTATAGCGCCGTCCTAGAGCCGCACCGTCTTATCGTCAGAGCCCGAGACGACCCGCTTACTATCGGGTGAGAAGGCTATAGAGGAGACGCGGTCAGAGTAGCCCTCGAGCGTCTATAGCGCCGTACCTATAGCGGTGTCCTAGAGCCGCACTATCTAGTCGTTAGAGCCCGAGACGACCCACTTGCCGTCGGGTGAGAAGGCTATAGAGGTAACTAAGGAAGAATAGCCCTCGAGTATCTATAGCGCCGCACTCTAATACGCTTGTACTCTAAGCTTTCTTTAGATCTAAGGGGGAATATAATTTTCAAATATCTTTCGAATAATACTCTTTTCTAGGGAGAAGATAAGAGCTAAATAATATAATTAAAGGGGCGCTTATTTAATGACTAATCGGCTATATAAGGTAAATCGCTTTGTATTATAGATAAATGTGTATAAAATAGGGCTTTTAGAAGCCTAAGGACAAGTTAGACTCTTATAAATAATAGATAGATAGCTTACCGGAATGTGAGCTTCTAAGGATAATATTACTTGAATCCCTTCTAAGGTCTTACGTATCTACTTAAGCGCCTCAAGCTAGTATAGTAGATGAGCCTATAGAAATCGGTGGGTTTCCTCGTTGTCGTAAGCCTGAGAGCTACTTCTTTATAGATACTAAACCTAGTAGAGGTATACGTATTAAACTTTAGGCGGAAGGCAGTTCTAAATACGACTACTCTTAACTTGAATAGCTTAATAACTAGGAGTATATAATTCGCAAACATCCTTCTTAAGTGTCTGGGATATTAGCTATATATACCTAGTAACTAAATTTTGGTGTGCCTCCTTCTTATCTACCCGAAATTCCCTATATTAATCTTTATTAAGGAGGAAGTCGCGAAATGAAGGGTAATATAGGCGGAGTAAACTAGTAGTATCCTTTGGAATATCTAGGATAGCTTATAGTCTCTCGAGTGTTTACGTAACCTATGTCTTAGAGATACTAATTACCTTTATTAGTGAGGTAATAGGGAGTAGGGAAAATAAGATAGTAATACTTCCGAGAATTCTTCGTTGCCTTACACATAACCGCACTTTCTCTGGTGACCTAAAAGTAGTAGGTATAGAGCTTTGAAGTATAGTGATATATATTTGGTCGAGATATTGCTCTAGCGTGCCTTTAAAGCTAGTGCCCTCAAGAATCTCATTAAGCTTATCTTTAGCGAACTCTTCGCCTTCGTTTATAAACCAATATACTATTACCGCCTAGATAAAGAGCCTACTAGTATAGATAACTAGTTATCTTAGAACTTTCTCGCCTAGCTATTTAGGTCTAAGAGTCCACTCTTACCCGATTATCCCTAGATAGTATTCTAAGAAAAGAGAGATATTATAGTTAATAATCATTAGCTATATATTGTGGAGTACGAAGCCCTGGTATTCGGCTTATGGGATAGCACGTATACCGTGTCGAATTGGGACTTTAGGTCTACTAGTAAGAAAGACTCGAAGTTGTACCGTTATTAACGACCGAGCTTTAGCTAAGAGCTATAGAATAATCCAGACATCTTTATCATCCTCACACTCATCAAGTGCGTCTATAACAAAAATATAAGGCTGACATGATTCGCTTTATAGATTCGATAGTGGACTAAGAATAAGCTAATACTATTACTCCGAGAGAGAGAGGCTCGTAATATCACTCCGCTTTCTAGTGGCCTCACAGATGTACTATCGAAGAGATAGCACATTGGAAGCGAGCTGTACCGCTAGACTTGTAAAGAACTTACTAGCATGGCTCACATCTCCGCTACCCTTTGAGAAGAAGAAGCTAGCTCTAAGATACTTCTGCTCATTATATCTGCGGGCGACGGTGCGGGAGATTATTGACTTTCCTGTCCTAGCTAGGCCATTTAGCCAGAAGATGTATTGCTTATCTTGTCTATCTTTTCTATTAGCCCAGTCATATATCCCTTGTAGAAGGTCGACACGGGTATTGGGAAGGCAGGTTAGGTCGTGTTGTCGCTGGTATGCGTTGAAGGGGGCCTCCTTGGCGATAGGCAAGGAGTTGAGCACGTCGTTCAGATCTGGTAGGATGGTTGTTAGCGCCGGCTCTCTCAGACAGACGGTAACAGCGTACCAGGAGGGGCATGGTGATGGAAGTGAGTATCAACTGGACCGTTGATTATTCCGGCTTGGAAGCCGGCGTTGGCGTCGCCAAAAGATATCGCGGATGCCATCGCGGCAGAGTAGTTTGACGACGAAGGGTCGACAGCAGTTAAGTGTGTCGATGTTGTTCGCCATCCTTCAGCCGCAATAGCTTGAGGGACCCCTAATCAGATTGAACGGCGCCTCCAAAGCCTTAGCTCCTGGTTTGGGTCTTCGTTTCCCGCCAGCTTTCTATCATTAACAACACAAAATGACCGATCCTCTCAGTATTACAGCTAGTGCCGTGGGTATTATTATGCCGGCCTTGCACGGCACACGACTACTTCTAGAAGATCTGCACCAGCTCAAAGATGCACCTAAAACCGTTAAGCGCCTGGCGGAAGATGTGCGCTCTGTCGACACAGCACTCAAATTGCTCCAAGCTGTAGATGAGAGAGAATAGGACATACTCAGCGCAGGCATAGCTAAGTAGTCAAAGACGACGATTAGCAGCTGCACACAAGCATGCGATCTCTTTAGAGCCGACCTCCAGCGATGGACTAGACACTCAGAAGATGGAAAATTGGTATAGCAGGATCGAGCAAGTGTAGGATTCTTGAAGCAAGGGCAAATCAAGGCGATGTCAGAGCAGCTTTCAAACTACAAGCTCACTATTAATTCCGTCGTTAGTATCGCGACCCTGTAAGTAGCTCTAATCCATCGTTTCTTTGCGCAAGATGAGCTAACCTTGCCTCAATAGATATAGCTCCGTACGCCATAGCCACATCACGGAAGAGATCAAGAAGGCGATATCTACGAAACAAACTGAGGTTAAGGGTGTGATTATAATAGCAGATCGATAGCTAGTAGTGTTAGAGAATAAGCTAGAAGAGCTGAACCTTAGTAGCGATGATGACAACGCGGCTGTATCCAGTGAAGGCAAAATTGAGGCATTGAGATAACTTGAAGAAGAAATGAAAGGGGTGAAAGCGTCGTAGAAGCTGCTGAATGAGCTACTGTCTAAGTCGCGGGAAGAAGCTATTGCGAAAGCCGCTGGGCAAGAGAGCGGTTTAACCACGGTGACCTTTGGTGCTCAGAACTCGGGCTTTCAAGCTAGGAACATCAACGGCGGAGTTAGTGGAACTACTTTTGGCAGAAAGTAAACATTTGATATTTGCATCTTGACGACTAGTGAATAAAATGATAGCATCCTCAAACTTCTATATAAGCCAAAGATTCTGGCACATATAGGTGCAAGCTGAGGCTCTAACGCACAGCTGTGTTGCCAGAAAATATGCGCACGGGCCCCTGCGTGGTGCAACTTGTCCTTTCGACAACGGCAGATTGATTAAAGTTGTTCTCGCCCACAGCAATCACTCCCCAGAATGGCGCCGAACCTTGCAGAGTCACAGCATGCGCAGATTCGCGATATGATCCTTAGTAGCTGTCCTCCTGCTGAAATAGCTGACGTTGTAGGTTGCAGTGAGCGTTCCGTGTTTGCGATATAGTTAAACCTTCGTTATTTTGGCTCCACGAAAGCCCCTTCAAAATGGTATCGGGCGGCCCCGAAGCATTACACCTCCGATGTTAGACGCTCTGTGTGAATACTTGCTTGAGAAGCCGGATCTATACCGGGACGAGATAGTGCTCTTCCTGCTGGACGAGTTCAATACCCGCGTAATAGCTTCCAGTGTTGGGAGAGCGCTGAAATCCCATGGTTGGACCAAGAAAACAATTCGCCGTATCGCAGAGGCACGAAATGCTGATCTACGAGACTTATACATACATAATTCATGGGATTCGGGCTTCCGCTCGTATCATTATGTTTTCGTAGATGAATCTGGCTGTGACAAACGGAGTAGGTTCAGACGGATGGGGTGGTCTCCCCTTGGTATGACTCCGATTCAAATTGCCCGATTCCAACGTGAGCAGCGATGGCAGATATTGCCAGCGTATACACAGGACGGGATTATTCTCACTCGCGTCTTCCAGGGGTCCACAGACAGTACCGTCTTCGAGGATTTCGTAGAGCAGCTCTTTCCTTTGTGTGGTAGATGGCCAGAGCCGAAGTCGGTTCTTATTATGGACAATACAACTATCCATCATACGGAACGGATCGAGCAGATGTGTCGTGATGCTAGTGTGAAGCTGGTATATCTGCCGCCATACTCACCCGATCTTAATCCAATCGAAGAGTTCTTTGCTGAATTGAAAGCTTTTGTTAAACGGAGCTGGCACATTTATGAAGAAAATCCAGAGCAAGGCTTTGATAGCTTTTTGGAATGGTGCATTACGTGGTTAGCCAGAGGAAGAATAGTGCTAGAGGGCATTTTAGGCATGCAGGGTTGATCATTGAAGAGCCATAAGTTTGGCACGAACAGAATAATTTTCAAATTTAAAGATCCCAATAGTCCATACTGCTTGCAATAAACTCCTGTCTTACTCAAGTTATTCCTCAGTCCGAGATTGCTTGATGTTCCTAGCCGAATAGCCGCTGTCTCTCACGACCTGCCTGGCAATCCCTCTCTTGACGCCTCTTTTGACTAGAAAGTCAGGGTCTGGATCCTCGCGAATCAGTTCCAAGTCCATATCCTCCTCCAGTATTACACTGCCTAATACCGATTCGCGATCCTCAGAACGAACCTACGGAAGACGAGCTAGAAGCTATACGAATAAAGCACCAGTCGCTCTACGATAAGGTAGCTAAGGAGCAAGCTGAATTCGATCGTGTGCAAGCCGAAGACCCCGTAATCTTTACAGATATACCTATTGATCCAGAGGTACTCGTATCCGAACAAGCTCACCGAACGAAGGGGAACCCTCTTAGTCAATTATACATACGGGCGGTATCAGAGGATTCTAAGGGATCAGATCAGGAGGTTAGAGGGTCAAGAGGGGCTATAAATGGAGGGGTAGGTGGGGAGGGGGTGGATCTGTGTTCTTCACCACCTAGATCAGTAATCTCTGGGAAGAAGATTGTAGTAACCGGTAACCCAGGACTCGATCGTCTTTCGTCCGCTGCCGATGCGCCGTTCAATTCATACAACAAACAACCTACCTGCCTCCCTGGCACTCGAGTCGACCTGCTACAAGAGATATATGACTGGGCTGATGGACAAGATGAGCGGTGCATCTTCTGGCTAAATGGCTTGGCTGGTACAGGAAAGTCGACGATTGCGCGCACTGTCGCCCGCAGATACTTTGATCAAAAGCGTCTTGGGGCCAGCTTCTTCTTCTCAAGAGGCGGTGGAGATGTTGGCCATGCTAGCAAGTTCTTTACGAGTTTTGCCGCACAGCTTGCGCGCAACGTACCACAAATCCAACGATTCATTTCCGATGCTGTTACAGAGCAGAATGATATTGCGAACCAGTCTCTCCGCGACCAGTGGCGCCACCTTGTCTTCCGCCCACTGTCAAGGCTAGAAGGCAGCTCATCTCTATCCTCTCTAGATAGGGTCTTTGTATAGTAGCCCCGAAATTCGGAAACAAGCCGATAGTTGTAATAAAACAGGGGGGAACAGCCAAAGAGGATTTTGATGCCGTCGACGGGACGATCGATAGCATAACCACAACTATGGTATTTTCTTACTGTCTATGAAATAGATAAAGAGAATATACATATAATATAAGCTGTTTATAACCTATACCGCTATTATGGACGTTCTTGAAATCCGAGACAAGAAATCCTCCCTGATGAGTGTCCTAACCCAATAGTTCTGTTCCACAGACATAGAATAGTTGCGATAGTCAGGAGGAAGCCAGAGAATTTTCCACTTCCCGTCTAATACCCAATTATCGTTCTCTCTCCCTTCGCCTAGAGGACCGGCCGAGAAGTGTAGAGCTCGCGGCGTCCGGAGGGATCCCTTACGCTTGGATTGATACCTGCTGCATCGACAAGACTTCAAGCGCCGATCTCACGGAGTCTATCAACTCGATATACCAATGGTATGTCAATTCGAAAGTTTGCTTTGCCTATCTCGGGAATCGGTTTATCCTTGCCGCAGCGCCGCTCTTTTAGCCGGGAAATCGGTTAGCGTATTCTGCAACAGTGACAAACGTAAACCGTAGTGTTGCACACCTAACCTTTCACCCTTTTCCAGGTCAACAGCCTCGTCCGCACCAAAGTCAGTCTTGCATTGGAAGCACCTTGTCTATTGCTGTCAAATCATCCCACGAGCCATCTTCGAGCAGACGACACCAGCATGCAAGAGCAAGAGTATTCGTACGACAGCATCAACCCCAGGAGGCAGCTCCGCCTTCTTCGTCTGAAACCCGGAGACCACGATGCTCCGTTATGCGGAGAGATATTCCCAGCCAACATCGAAACGGCCGAATCTCTCCATAAATTCGAGGCTCTTTCCTACGTCTGGGGGGACAGTGCTAAAGTGGACGTCATCGAAACGTCCAAGGGCTGTATTCCTATTACCTGTTCGCTCTCCCGCGCCTTGAGAGCTTATCGCCGTCCCCAGGACGATCGCATTCTGTGGGCAGATGCAATATGCATTGACCAGAAGAACAATGCGGAGAAGAGCAAAGCGGTCGAGATCATGGCTGACGCTGTATACGGCAAGGCGGATCGGGTACAGATATTCCTGGGCGAGGAATCTGACGACAGCAACTTGGCGGGTGAACTCCTAAACTGCATCGCCGAGGAAAAGTGGGACCGAGAGAAAGTGCGTCGAGACAAGGCAAGAAGTGAGTCGAATTCCGAAAAATGGCAGGCCCTGGAGGCCGTGCTCCGACGGCCCTGGTTTCGGCGGGTTTGGGTGGTGCAAGAATTCGTTGTATCGAAGGAAGCGATAATGACCTGCGGCGCATGGTCGGTGAACGCCGAGACCATGTTGCTCGTTGCGTGGTACTTCCACTGCGAGCTCTGCCAACCATTACACATTCTTCTATTCCTTCAAAGAGCCCAACAGGTTAGAGAAAGGCCAGACTTGCCCCAACACACCGACTTCTCCCTTGTCCTCCATGCGGGCAAGAGGCTTGACGCAACACTGGCAAGGGATCATCTCTTCGCCTTCTTCTCTTTTACGAATGATCCGCGGATCCGAGAGCATTCTGAGTATTTCCACGTCGACTACGATGAGCCATTTCCTTCTGTAGTGCGCCGGTACGCCAAAGGGTTTCTGGAATCCGGAGGCGGCGGCCATCTTCTCTACTATGCTGGCTTGGATACGGACAGCGACCGCTTCCCGTCTTGGATTCCCAACTGGTGTTCCAAGACGAATCTGTATTCGTTCAGAGACCCGCTGCAAGACTGGCCAGGCGATGCCTCGAGGGGAGTGTCCGGCAACGTCCTTTACATATCTGAGGAGCGCGCGGACAAAATGATTGACATGGCTGAATCATTTTCCGATCACAACGATAGCACTTTGAGAACTCTTCGGAATGGCTTCCTAGACTATTTAGCTATCAACGGTGGCTGCGTCGATGAAGTCGTTAAGGTCGGCACGAATGGTTGGGATCCGATGGAGCCCGTTTCCGACAACTTCTCTCTTGATCCCGCCGAGTACTTGCATAAACTCGATATGTTTCTTCGCGATGTCGACGACGTTACGGAATCGCTCACCTCCTATCCAACCGGCGAATCTATCACATCCGCCGTTGCAAAAACCGTCTTGTGCCACAAAATCATCGACGGCATGACTAAGGAGGCCGTCGAAGAGGAGTATGAAATGCTCACGACGTTAATAAGATTCAAAGAGTTTAATGCCCGGGATACGCTCCGGCGTGTCCATGAAAGGATGGGCCTGCTGGAAAATCTGATTCCGAATGCAGGCTGGAGTCTGGAGCACCGCCAGCCTTGCGGCAACCTAAGGGAGACCCTTGGCACAGCAAGAAGTCACGAAGGTTGGCTGCTGCAATGTCTCGACCTTATGGGGAGCCGAGAAAGTGGGATTTACCACGAAATATTGCAAGGAGATCCGGCTCAAGTTGCCTCCAAGCGTCGGGATTTAGCAAACCTTCTTCTTTACGCCAGCTTTCCCATACCCTTTATTGACGGCTTGGACGCTACAGACCTTAGGAATCTCAGGTCATTCATAATATGCTGCATTGCAGAAAGCATGCAGCTTTATAAGGAATGGGGGCCGTTACATAGCGTGGTCTATGAACAAATAGACGACGTGTGGACCGTGGAGAGGCCTCTGACTGGACGTAAGTTTTGCCTTACCCGTCGAGGCTATATTGGCCTTGCACCCCTCGCAGCCAGGCCAGGAGATATGGTGTACGTTTTGGCCGGCGTGCGGCTGCCGCTTATCCTTCGCCAGGATGAGCGACACGATGTAAGCCCATATGTTCGTCTCGTCGGATGTTCTTACGTACATGGGCTTATGGATGGAAAGGCATCCACTTTGGATGGTTTTGAGAATGGAGTAGTGATGCTAGCGTGAAGACAGCGTCGGCAAGTCCTCCTCGACCAAGGATTACTTGCCCTGCTAATCTTTTCATCTAAGCCAATCCTGAAGGGTGCATCAACATTGGTCTACGAAGCCCCGAGATGCGCGAAGATACTGAAGCTTTAGGCTTCGTGATGCTCCAACTTATGGAGCGGGGTAGCCACCCCCGTAGAAGACTGGCCTTGGAGCATCCCGACAGGTGGTCTCAATAAGCAGACAAGTTTCTGCATTTAACAGTATCGAGTTCGGCTAAAGAACTTCTGTCGGTGAGTTACTTGAATCCTCACTTTCTATATGTTCTGATTATCCTAGTATGCTTTCTTGAATAACTCACTACGAAAGGAGGAGCTTGTGAGCCTGGTTAGTTGTGCTCAGATATCCTCGCATATCCTATTCTGTCTTAAAGGGCCGTGACGGCGTATCTGAAATCCGGAGAAGATATTTCAGTAGCGCTAACCTAACTATATATAGGAATAGAAAAGATTTGTCCTAAATACGCTACTACTGAGAACTATAGACTTTAAATGAATTTAGAGCATGGGAACAAACCACACAAAGTAAGAAATATCCTAGTGGTATAGGTTAAAGGGCTTCGGTAGAGGAGGATATATACTATCAAAATAATACCTCTGAGACTAGGGGCGATAGAAATAATACGAAGGTTATTAGTAGTCTTTATATATCGGCTCAAGAATCAGAAAATGACTTCTTGTAACTAACGTTAGCCTTAATAATAATTCGATTCTATATTATCTCTAATATATACTAAAACTTACTAATTTATTAGAGGGGCTTTTCCAAGAAACCCCGTCTCGCGTAATTAGATAACTAGTGAAGTCCGAACTACTCCTCTAAAGAAGTAGTATAGATGAGCGGCTTAAAGGGTATAATTTTGCGACTAGCTAAGACTAGGACTATCTAGGACTCATATAGACCGCTCTCCACATTTTCGTTAACCCCTTCCTATACTAGGTACACATTTACCTCGCCGCCCGGCGGGGTAACTTGTATCTGGTTCAGGGTTCCCGTAACTTGTGAATAGTCTAACCAAAGATATAGTATAGGTCCTAGGATAAACTAAGTAGTATTGTGGTGCTCTGAGAATCGAATCTTGCCTATAAAGATCCTTAAAAGGTCGCCCGTAGCTATAGGGATAATGGGGAAGACGCTAACTAGCTTATTAACGCCGGGTCGAAGTGAAATGAAAAAGGACTTATTCGTCCCTAGTTCTATATAAGTATCTATTATGAGCTAGCTCAGGTTACTCTCCGTTAATATTACTATAGAGCTACTTATTAGCTTCTAGGACGTCTCTTCACTAGCGGAATGCCATATATTGGACTCATTATCCTAACTTGAATCGGGTATACTTAATATCCTAGCGATAGATTCATGCTATAGGTCGAGCCAGCTAGTATAATTACCTCGTGCCCGGTTAAGAGCTCGGAGCTCTACCTACTTAATATAGCTAGAGTATACCTTTTCTCATGATACGATAGTGTCTATGAGCTATTATGAAGAGTGCTTCCTCTTAGGCGCCTTGTAATACTTATTGAACTTCGTATTTCGGTAGAGTAGGATATATACTACGCCTATATTCTATATATTAGATAAATCCTTCTACTAGAGACGGTACCTACGCTGATTTTCGTTACTTGTCCCGACCCCTACTATATTAATGAACTTGGCTATTATAACCTTCTCTTATAGAGTAAAGCTATTATAGGGCCCTCTAGTAGTCGGTATTAATTTAAGCGTCGTGGCGTATCTCTTAATAATATCCTAATAAAAAGCTTCTTCCTATGCTTTTTAGAGACTAATGCCTATATATCTTATACCTATCTTTACAATTTTGCTAGTAGCTACCTCGAATAGTTACTTTACTAGCTATTATTTGGTATATTACCGAATTTTAGTAATATTTATAGTAGTCCCTAAAATTACCTCCTCGAAGCTAAACTTACCTACTTAAATCCGTATCCTCGTAGCTATTAGTAGTATAGATATTATAATATCGATAACGTCTTCTGGGCATAAAATGTCCGGTATACTACCTCCTAGGGACTTAGTAATCTAATACTTCAAATCTACTTCCTTAGAGACGTCCTTTATATTAAGAGCGGTTACGGCTAGGAGCTCGCCTTCTAGTATAGTAGCCTCCTCCGCGTCTATATAGAGGGACTCTAGATGTGATATCTACGCTATATTCTCGACTAATTACTAAGACCTACCTACTAGATTATCTATATTCACGTCCTTGACTAATTTACGTTTACGCTTCCTTTTATTTAGTCTATCTATGCCTATATATATACTATTATAGTTCGCGACGTTACTAGATATACCACGTAACGACATACGCGGTAATAGCATACTAGGAGGCGGTGGCGAAGATATAGGAGAGCTATAGAGGGAGGAGAGGGGGTTTAATAACGATGAATAACCCGAAGTTAGAGAGGGCAGCGATAGAGGTAAGCTTAAATATAGCTGAACTAGGTATCTAGTATTTGTTATAGTATCACGAATTTCGTCGTCGTCGTCGTCGTCGTCGATAATTACTAGGTAGTCGGCAAAGTCACTAAGCCGGCCTAGCTTAATTCGATATAAACGTGCTGACTATAGGTTAATTTAATCGTAATTAGTCTATAGATCACTTACTAAGTTTAAAGAACATGACTACCTCTTACTCTAGTATCGTATTATCGGTATTAGCTATATAATTCTCTATAAGGATAGCACGAAACATGCTCTGTATATAGTTAGTAATTCGGGTATCGCGGGGGACTATATCACTTACCACACGTGCTATTATTATAGATAAGAAGAGGAAAAGGAGGGGGAGTATAGAAATTTTCAGAGTCAAAAAGACCCTATCGTAGGAACCTTCTAGAACCTTCCGCGGTTATTTTTAGTGTAGCATTGAATAGTCACGTGATTTATTTCCATATCACATATGGAGTTATTTTCGCTAAAGGAATCCCCCGCTCATCAGTGAAATAGATCCCCTAACTTACTCGAACGTCCTATAGATTAATTAATTACTTGGTTACTTCATAGCTATAATACCTTTTATCGACTTCATCTACTATTCGGCGGATAGATACCGGGAGGTTTACTCGTCCCCACTTTTCGTTTAAGTCGACAACGGATCAAATACCCTTATTCGATTTCTTTAACTTACTCTTGTTCTATAATAGTTCCTATTGCCTTTTATCTTTCGATCCCATCTTGCGGCAAATCCTCTATAGCCTATTAATTTAGTATCTTCGGATAATCCGAACTACACCGATTCTCTTTTCGCTATACAATCTAACAATAATCGAGCACGATAGCCCAAATAACGTAGCTTCGGGTAGTCCAATGTTCACATTATTTAATTAACTACCGATTGAAATACGGCTTTACATTTGGGAGGCTATACTATCCGGTCCAAGAGTCATCGATATAATAGAAAGGCGAGTAAAGAGGAAGGGGGACCCCGCCTTTGATCCTCCTTTCCCAAAGGGCGCGTAAGAAAACGTATTAGTATTATGGTCACACAGCAAGGCTCTATATACGCTATTTGCCTATAGAGAATCACATAGTATCGCTTCCAAAGTTTTAATCTTAAGTTTTGCTTTTGTAAGCTTAATCCCCGAAGTATACTTCAACTTCTAGATAGATACTTTATATCTCCGCTCCGACACGTTCGTATTCGACGACACGAAGGAGTTCTAGTATTTTATTGAGGAAATAGAGTCTATATATGATATCGATCACATTCGCCAGGTTTAGAATCTCGCCATTTTGTTGGATCCGGAAGAAGTTGGTGCGTACTACTATTAGTTGGCTGAAGTTCTGGGCTAGTTCGGCAATATTCAAAAGCTCACAATTATGGTTGGCTATTTTAATCGGGAGAACGATAGCAATAGAGATATCCTATTCATTGAGGCTATTAATGTTATTAAGACCTGTCACAACTACGAGACGTTCTCCCCAAAGCCGACCCAGCTCCATGAGATACAACTGATTCTATAGCTCAAAATGCAGATTTTGTAGCATTAGAATAATCGGAGTTTGTATCCTCAATTGCATATTATTTAAGGGTCATTTGCGTTGTGTGGTGCAAAATCAGTGTCTGCGATCGCATAGTAATTTTGGTGTGGTGCGGGACATCTTGCTTTCCCGGGACAACTTGCTTTCCCCGACTAAAGGGTGGGGCCCCTTTAGTCGCGACGTTAAGTCCGACTATTATTTGTAATGCCACGGAAGTTCGATTTGGCTCTATAACTGAGAGTGCTTGGGCCTGAAGTATAAATGTTCCGCATAATAAAATTCGGAGCACACTGAATTTTAACACTAGAATCCGAACTACTTTGGCTTTTAATACGACAATAAAACGCACTTCTATAGCGCGTACTTTATCAACAGCCAGGCGAACCTCTCTTTTCAGGAACACAGCCAAATTTCGTTTGCAAGGTTTTTAAGGAGAAGCCTCCGTCAGGAGAATATCCTCCGGAGCATCACATTTTACCCAGGACTACGGCCCACTTCCTTGTCTCCCTTTATTCGACTCGATTTCCCGATCTCATCTGAGAGCTAATGACGTAATAGCCCCGCTATTCTATATTTGGAACGAACTTCCTAACGATAACCTTAATGCTTACTGGACTCGCTTAAGCCTTGACTGCCATTTGGTGTGTACACACCATTTGGTTTCTGCACACCACTTTGGTTTCTGTACACCACTTTGGTTTCTGCACACCACTTGGTTTCTGCACACCACTTGGTTTCTGCACACCACTTGGTTTCCGCACACCACTTGGTCTCTTTGGAGCTATCTTGGTTTAGTGTCAGACTCGAATTTGGTAGTGGCAAATTCAACCATGTCTGTTGTGTGTATTTGTATCGCGATCGGTTATCAAACTCGTCCTACAGAAGCACCGGACATGGCCATTATGTGGTACGAGAATGGTAGAAGATATCTTGATGATTGTGATTGGAATCTAGATCCGACTGTGATGCAGGTATTGGCGTTGATTAGTATGTTCCATATGTCGCAACGGCCAGCAACCTCAAGTCATTATCTAGGTACGAATTGCCTTGGATTGTTGGAGCTTTGACTGATCTTTGCAGATGCTGCCATACGCATTGGTGAGGCCAATAATCTTCATAGAGTAATGGAAGAAGTCAACCAAAGTGGTGGCTCGTGGAGTGTTGAGTGACTGGACATATGGAATACTATGGTGGGCATGAATGGGTAATACTCACTCACAACTTAATTTCTTCAACTCGTCTAACCAGGACTCAGAATCTTAGTCCCTGGGTCTGCCACAAATGAGTCAATAATACGCACGTTGCCGATTACACTCGACGAATTCGTCAAGGGAAGGTCATGTTTTACTACCTACAGAGGACCTGAAATCCTAGAGGCTACCCTGTATCGTTTCATCAAGGCCCAGTCCAACGTGACGACTTGCGCCTTCGGAGATCTTTTCGATATTCTGGGTGGCATCCAGCAGCAACTCCGCCAGGATGATAGGTCTATGCCGCAGCTTTGGGAAACGAGTATATTCATGCAGGGGCTGGAGACATGGCTGCAGTCCCTTCCTAACGAGCTATTACTGCCGACTATGTCTGGGTCACAACGCACTAATCGAAAACTGATGGAGAACACTATTAACAATGCTCCTGGCGCTCGCAAAGTTGAACTGGTGAGGATATATTCCTAAGACTTTAGATGAATCTCAGACTAACCTCCTAGTTACACCTTTATTCGCTATATTTTGGTATCCTAAACCTTCTGATGTGCCCGTCGCTTCAGCAGGTGGTAACGGTAGACTTGAATCAGTCGATGTCCTTAAGCAAGGAAGAGAGAGAAAATGCTTACAAATGGTAACAACTCTCCCGAATGCAGCAACTTTAATGCAATCAGTAACCGTCTTAGCTTAAATTATGCAACCCGATCAATCGATCTTTGCGTAGCCTTCTATAACGTCTCTTCATTCCCCGTCTTTGCGTGGCTTCCTCAATGTATCCTCTTTAGCTCGTCCCTGATAAGTGTTCTCGGTATTCTCTGGCAGCGGCGACTCCTGGCTGGAAAATCAACCACGTCCTCTCAGGAGTGGCTGGATCAGAGCAATCGCAATCTCCGTGACGTACTGCATATCTTTGAGTACTGCGGTTTACGTAATGAGCAGTGTCAACGACATTATTTGGTTTTGCAACAGATTTTCCTTTGGCTTCGGGAGGGCACAGACTTAGTGTCGATGGAACGTTCTGAGCTCATCTACAAACAATGAAATCATCTCTAGGGGAAAGTCCCCTACCGTGACTGCACCATTACTCTTTTTCAATTTTTTGTGAAAGCGCGATCCAGCCTCTACCCTTATATTTTGCCGCATGTCTGGCTCTTGTCACGACCCCTACTAAGGAATCCACTACAATTTTCATTGGCCATGCACAGTTGTACGTCTTTGCCGAAAAATGGGGCATTGAAACATTGACAACGTTCACTCTATATGCTACCTAGCGACCCGACATTATCGAGCTGCTACGATATAACCTTCTCTGATGACTACACACCAGCAGTGCTTAGGCAACCAGTGTACTGCCGCGTAAACGTGCCTATGGAATGTTCAAGAAACCTATTGCTACGCCACACGCGTGACATTTGACGCCATACACATCACCAGCCTGAGAATAGGGGTTGAGTAAAATATAGCGAGCCCGGATTTATACAGTATATTGTAAGGCTATGGAGAAACTTAAGAATGGTAGGGTGGAGCTAACCACCTTTGATTGTATCTAACTATCACGGAGCGTTATCTACCGAATTTCTGCGAAAATAATGGAGGCTTTAAATCAGCTGGTTATATTTTGTAAATAAGTCGTCAGTAATGCTAGAAACTTTCTCATCTATAAGTCACTAAGTCACTAAGTCCAATACCACTGAATTAAACTTTGTGTCTAGTGCTACGTTCGCCACCTTGACTTGAGGGAGCATTGTTCTGATGGCGATCACCACCGCCTGATATCCACATTAACCGGGATCACGACACTGAATTGAGATCTCGTGAATGTGACCGCTCGAACGCTCGCTGTATCCGGACTATAGACAAGTTACTGGTGCGAAAATTGTGTTGATACCTGAAAACTATTAGTACGAGGAAATAGTTGGCACAAAAGTTGGGTTGGCGCCAAAATACCATTAGTGTGAAGGTTTGAGTCAAGGTATGCATTGATTCTAGACGTTCGACGTGACTCAATCATGTGACTCATGGTCACAGGCAACCGTGACACGTGGTCCCGTGACAATTAGTACAAACGCACAGTTGGTGCTATGAAACCATTGGTACTAGGAAGCTATTGGTACCATCAAATTACTAGTACAAATGCGTAATAGGTACAAAGAAACAGCTGGTGCCAAGAGACTATTAGTACTATCAAATTACTAGTGCAAATAATTAGCTGGTACGATAAAAACACTAGTACTATCAAATCGCTAGTACAAACAATTTGTTGGTACCATAAACCCACTAGTACAAGGAAGTGATTAGTGCAAACAAATTAGTGGTGCGTATAAGGGATTAGGATAACTCGCTGAAGGCGATAAGCACTCCCCTAATGGAAGACCCTCATTATCTGGATGCACCGATCACCTATGGACCCTCACTATATAGGTGGTTATGTACTATCTACGAAGTATATGACTCAGCTTTGAGTGGGGGATATGAGGTGGGATTACCGAGATAGTAACCCTGAGGAACAAGAGGCGGATGACCTACTTGCCCACTCGTGACCATCCTAGTGGAGCCATTGCGATTCTAATAACCTAGCATAAGCATTTCTCTCTCTCCCAGAGATCGTGTTGATCTTCCTCAACTTTACGGGGCGTTCAAGAGATCATCAAATTCGATTATCCACAGCGAAGCAAGAGCCCAAGACTAGGATCAACTCTGACCACGGCCCCCATTTATCAGCACAACGTTGGAAATATCGCGGAGCCGGATCCAGCTCCCTTTCCACCGCTATGGTTAGAATCAGCTAGGGAGCCAAATCGGATCCCGGCTTCTCGCTAGAGTATCTCCGTACAGGACGTCGCGGCAAGAGCTAGACAGGGGGCAAAGACAGGGGGCAAACGAGTAGCGTGAATACCATTTTGATTCATTGATATGCTAATACTGCTTATAATAGATAATACTAACGCTATTACTGGTTTATATACTCTATCCTCAGACCACAAAACTTCTAAGAATTGTCCATACTACCGGATAATGTTCTCCGGATAACTTCACCTGGATCTCGTCGAACCACTTTCACTACAGAGAAGGCTAAGGAGAGAAGCCGTCTCGAAAGCGAAGACCGTAAGGCAAAGCTTGAAATTCGCGCTACTC
This sequence comes from Hyaloscypha sp. PMI_1271, assembly GCA_021399465.1. Taxonomy (NCBI): domain Eukaryota; kingdom Fungi; phylum Ascomycota; class Leotiomycetes; order Helotiales; family Hyaloscyphaceae; genus Hyaloscypha; species Hyaloscypha sp. PMI_1271. The sequence continues at coordinate 6,243 of JAJTUS010000375.1, read as the reverse complement.
GAAGAGTAGAGGCTAGATTACGCTTTTAGAAAGAATTAGAAAAGAGTGATAGTGCGGTTATAGTAAGAGATTTTCTCCTAAGGAAGCTTATAGTATAGGAGAATACCTTAAAGGGATTATCTAGAGAAGGAAAGAATAATAAAGAGGTAGTGGATTATAGGAAAGGACGGGAGTACCTCGAGAGGATAAAGGGTGAGACTATTGAGGCTATAATATTAATAAGGGACTTATAGTTATATAAAAAAAAAGAGGGGGCTAGCCCTTATATCTTATAGTTATTTAATTAAGTATAGAGTTCTCTAGCGAGATTTACTTATATAAATAAGTATAGAAACGAGATATTATCTTATAAGGTCGGCTTTTTAAACTCTTAGCCTCAGATCACTTGACTTATATACTTCCCCTTCACGTGACTATAATAATCACTAAATAAGAAAGCATATAAGGGTAGTAAGAAAGCGCTATAGAAATCTAGGTTTATATTCGGACTTTATTCTTGAATATACGCTCTAACTATTACATGCTTATGTAACTCTAGTTCCCGGCTAAACCAAACGCCACAAATGTAATCTTAGCTAGATTAAGGTCTTAATTACTAAAGAAAGAGGTCATAAGATGAAAAAATCAGTAAGGGAAAACTTTGGGTTAGAGGTCGATCTTATAGACCATAGCCACGTGATTCTTGAAATACATCACATTATTAAGCACTAACCCCTTAGCCTTATATATAGGATAGTAGTAAATAATCCACTACTCTACTAGTATATAGCGTAAATAAATATCCTTAATATAGTCCTATATATACGAAACACGGTTAAAGGCGCGCGTTCGTTGCTTATATAGAAGCCGCTCGTTTCCTATATAAATAATATACTAGGTCTTCTTATAGACGATAGGAAATTCATTAGGCGGTAGGAAGGGAGTAGGAGCAGGAGCGGGGGATTCTCTTTTAGCTAGATCCTTAGAGGCGGGAACCGACCACGGCTTATGAGTCTAAAACTCTTATCGAGAGGCGAGTACGATTATAAGGTTAATAGTAGTGACCTTTCGGGTGACGATAACTTAAGGGCTTAGGTCTTTAGAGAGATCGCAAAGAACTTACTATAGCTAGGTCCGCTCTTTAAGCTAATATTTAATAATTAGCTCAATATCCTTTATATCCTTAGGATCCTCTTTAACTATAGTCTTATCTAGGTACCTCTATAGTTACTACTTTATTATTTTATTATAGATCTAAAAGAAGTAATCCTTCTAGTATACCTCTTTAATCTTAGTTCTTAAGCTCTTCTTCGTATTTATAAGCTACTTACGAAGGTCTTCGTACTCTTTTCGCTTCTCCTTTAGCGCCCGCTTAATAAACTTATACTCTTACTTTATCTCGGTAGCTAATGCCTTAAATTAGTACTCAAGGTCTATAATCTCTAGATTCGCTATAAAGAGGCACTCTATTACCCTATTAAGTACCTCTTTTAGAGCGCTCGGGTTATAGCGAATACTCATATATATAAAGGCTTAAGTAAGCCTATTATTGGAGATATTACTCTCGAGGAAGGCGTCTTATATATTAAACCGGACTATATAGTTAATATATGTACTATTAAAGACTCCGGTGAAGGGATCGTGTCTCATAACTTAGTCGTGTACCGTATCTAATATAATACCTAAGAGAACTATTAGCTATGAGTAAGAGATAAGATTAAGATAAGATATATACTATTAATCGTGTTTACTATACCTTAGTAGAAGTAATAGGTAGTAAGCTTATCTTCGAAGCCCGTGTCCTTCCCTAGGTAATTGATATAAGAATAGTAAGTTATATAAGTTATAGGTTCTATCTATAACTTCACGGTCCGGATAGACCTATAGAAGACTAGCCGCATAAGCTATTCTAGCTTCTAATACACCTTTATTACCCGTATCCTCTACTCCCCTAGGTTTATCGCGAAGAAGGGCTCGGCGGAGGTATAGTTATCGACGAAGATCGTGTTATTACGGATCACGCGAGTTAAGATATAGGAGATTAGATAGAGGATAGGGAGAGGGTTCTCCCAGAATAGGAACGTCGTACTACACGTGTGAGTTAGCCTAGCGTTAAATGCATATAGTAGGGAGTAATGTACGGCTTAGGCTTATTATCTACTCCTTTATAGTACTATAAGTGAACCTCTATTACTAGGAGGTCTCGCTCCTCCTTCTTCGGGTTCTTGATAATCTAAAGGTAGATATCCTCGTAATAGAGCGCTTTATACTTCCATATCGCCTCCCTAGACTCGGTGAGCTCGCCCATATCACGGTTCTATCACACTAGTTATCTAGCCTTATCGACCTCTACCGGGTAGTAGTCGTCGCTATCCTATATTATAGCGACATTGGTCCCGTCGCTACTATAGCCACTATCACGGCTAGTGCTCTCGTCTATATCTTTATTAGAGAGGTTATCCTCGACGGTAATCTCGTCGTCATTAGAGTCAAAGAGGATATTATCGTCGAACTTAGGGCTACTACTACTAGTATCGCTATTATCGTCGTACTCTAGGCTATTATTAGCGTCGGTACCTTTGTCGTTATATATCTCTCTTCTCTCTCTAGATTATCTATACTTAATCGTCTCTTCTACTTCCCTAAGAGGGTCTTCGCTAGCTTTGCCCTTCGAGGAGTAGACAAACTTAGCGGGTCGACTACCTATATAGGATTAGAATAATAGGATCGTAGCGACGTTATACTAGTCGTCCTTAGTAGGAAAGACGTACTTATCCCGAGCCTAGTATTAGACGAGTAAGAGAAGTAGGTCGTCTAGTCTAGCTATAGGCTTAGATTTAGATATAGTATCTAGTTCAAACCTAACCTTTAGTGTACCGTTAATGTACTTCGTATAGAGGATTAGTATACGATAGAAGAGTACTATAGGAGAGGGGTTATATACCTTAATAACCTTATTTAAATCATTTGTATCTATAAAGGCGCTATTAATTCGGCGAAAGAGTATCTTGAAATCCCGCTAGTACTAGTTAATCGACTTTCTCTTCTCCTTCTTCTACTTCTTTACTAGATACGTCTCGTAGATCTAGTAGAGGAATGATATTATTCTTCCCTTATTATAATTCTACTCGAGGATAGCTATACGCTAATGCCCTAGACGATGATGGCTATAGTATCTACTTATTATTAGCCTAACTTAGTCAAATTACTAAGATCCAGGTCATATGAGTATACCTAATGAATTTCTGCCTAATATAGTAGACGTTAGCCTTCGTGTTATCGGAGTCTAGTAGCTATAAGAACTACTTCTTATTTAGATTAACCTCTATACGTTAGTAGTCTTCCCCGCTTAGTATCTACTTCTCCTTCTCCTTTAATATCTGGCTAGTATCTCTCTATCACTTGAGAATATTCTTAATAGTTTTAAGAGTCTCCTCCACTCGAATTAGGATTATAGGGGCTATAGTCCCATCGGGAGCCCTGAGGGGGCGGGTAGAGGTAGAGGGTTATTTGTGAGGAGAATCGAGTTCGAGAGGCGTTTAGGATAGCGACGTCGACTTCGAGGGTATTAGCTAGAGAGCGAGGTAGTTGGGGGGGTAAGGGCACTAACAAATGAGCGTTCAATGATAGATATGAGGTCTATAGAGTCGAGGATAGAGGCCGCGCGAAGCGAAGAGAGAGCGAGCTTCGAGATTCTTTCGTAGAGGGGGGAAGCGCGGCTAAGGGGAGTGTCTGGCGAGGAGGCATAGGACAAGTTGAGAGTCTAACGCCCGTGAGAGAGAGAGAGAGAGAGAGAGAGAGAGAGAGAGAGAGAGAGAGAGAGAGAGAAAATGAGGAGAGAAAATGAAGCGTAGGATAGAAGCAGTATTCAAAATTGAATCTAATCGTTATAGAACTAGAGAGGATAGGCGGAGGCTATAAGAATATATATAGCTTAGAGAGCTATTAAGATATAGGAGGAGTTATGCTCTACTATGACTAATGAGAGAAGGGGAGCTATTTCGGTTACCTTTAGGATTAGCGAGATAGAATAAAGGTAAAAGATAGTAGGATTAGGAGGGGTCGCGGTTTTCTGCGAGGTCGCGTTAAGCTAACGAGGACTAATAAGCGAGTGAAGGCACGTGCACCGTGGCGGGCTAAGCGAGCGGTCGAGGGTGCGTAAAATAGCGACAAAACTAGCCGAATTCGGGGGCTCAAACCGCCGTACTTAGACTTATTATATTATATGAGCTCATTAATAGTAATATAGTTATTCGCCTAATAATTAGGGAGAGGGAAGGGTTTATAGTACTACTCACGAGTAAAGGAACCCTAGAGATACTCGCTTTAGTTAATAGTCCTTATAGTAGAGAAATCTAACTTAGAACTTATAGTATAGTCTTACTCTTTACTAGCGGGGTTAGAATTACTAGAATATTACTATATACTTATTAGGCTTTAGAAGAATATTATATATAAAGGACTAGCTACTACTATATATATCTCTTCTAGAAGATTAATAATAATATAGCCTATAAGAGTATAATAGATTCATATCTTTATAGGTTATTATTATATAGTATAAGTAGGGATATCTCTAATTTCATTCGTATTCTAACTCAATTTAGATTCTCGAGCTATAACTAATTAATATAAGACTTAATATAGAAAACGAGATCTATTCAACTATTAAAATAGTACTAGGTAGTATTATAGTTTTAAGTAAGCTTAGCGAGTTCATTAATTTACTATACTAATTATAATGTAATATATATTAGCTAAAAGGTAAGTAAAGAGGCTCAGAAGTTATAATAAGATCTCTTAGAAATAAAGGTTCACCTCTTTAAGCTTAAGTTTTATCTAGAGTTAATATTTAGAGATAGAAAAGGAAAGCTAGAGAGTTAGAATAATTAATAAAACTTTCTAGTATATAGGCTTATACTAATTAATAAATTATAGAAGAGTTACTTTACTAAAACTATAGCTCGAGTACCTATATAATATTTTCAAGGTACTAGGAGCTACAAAGTTCTATAAGCTACTATATATAGTAATATAGGTATTAGAACTATATATTAAGTAAGACCTTAGAAATGCTATCATATTATATAACTAATCCCTTAACTTAAGTATTACTTTTAAAGCTATTTTATATAGTATGTCACGTGACACCATAAGAGAGCCACTTCTGGCAGACCTCTAATAATTAGCCTCTATTTTACGCCTCTATTCTTTGAGAAAATCTCTAAATCTAGGCCCTACTAAGTCACTCTAATTTCTACCTAGAATTCTTAAGGTAGTAATTTATACCCGGTTATAGCCTAACTCATAAGAGAATATATAACTAAATTATTAAATATAATATTCTATAATTAATGAACTATAGTAGTACTACTAACTCACACGACCTAGAATAATATTATAATCTATTACCTTAATAATATCAAAGCATAAAGATAAAGATAAGGTAATATAGACCTTCGCGAGAATATTCTAAGATATATATCTTAAGTAGAGTTAGAATAGAACTATCTCTTTTATTTAAAATAAGACTACCTAATCTAATTTCTATTAGATTATAGATCTTATAGATTCAGAAATAGGGAATAATACTTCACTATATAATATTAGTAAGAAACTAATCCTTACTTTACTCTAATATATAGTAAGGCTCTATAAAAGTAATAAATCTCATTAAATATAGGGAATTTTGGATAATCCTAAGTATTAGAATCTAAAATAAACTTTTATAGGCTATATATAAATAATTTATAGCGAGTATTAGATATAAAGGACTAACTACCGAAAATTCTATTAATACTAGCTTATTCTTAGTAAAACAAAAGAATAAAGTCTATTAACTAGATAATAAAGTAATCCTTATTAAGAATATTATATCCTTATACTATAGCTAGCTAGATATACTACAAAATGTTTATAAAAGCGCTAGGGTTAATAAGCTATTTATATTCTATAACTTTACGACGCTTATAGGTACCTTAAGCTTCCTTAAGATATCTTAACTTATTATTCTTTTTCCTTATATCTTCTAGTAGCTAGAGGGAACCTCTAATAATACTAAGATATTAGACTTTAAACTAGTTATATAGTATAGTATTCTATCTTCTAATTCCGCTATTTCATATACCCTAGTAGAGGTAGACTAGACCCCTTATAGTAATAATAAGCTATTGAATTATGGATTAGTCTCACCTCTATATACTAGCCCAAACCTTAACTAGAGCTTCCTTAATAAAGATAATATTACTAAGATCTTTTAATTTA
>JAJTUS010000374.1:0-26346 GCA_021399465.1 Hyaloscypha sp. PMI_1271 | reverse complement strand
GGCAAAGAGATTAGCTTATAAGGTAGTTATTAGTAGGTAATAAGGTAATAGGTAGAATTAGAGTTATAATATTAAAAATCACTAGTATTAAATTTAGTATAGAACTAATCTCTATCCCTCCTTAGAGGTCTAGGGTAAGCTCCTATAAATAGGAGCCCTAAATAATATACGTATAATCTAGTAATTAATAAGTACTAGCTAGCCTACTAATTAGTAGTATTCCTGTAATATAATAGGATTATTAATCCTCCTAATTACTAACTATATTACCCGAGAGCTAAGGTATATTACATGAGCTAATATCACGTATAACCCGCTATATATCACATATATATTATAAGATATATTACCTAGTATACTTAACAGCTCTCTAGATACTTTATTTCTATAAAGTATTAGAGGTTATTATAGTCTATAATAACCTTAATTATGAACCTAGATCCTTTAAGGTAATAGCGCTAGTATTTAAAGGCTTCTATAATTATAAGTAGCTCCCTATTATAGGTACTATAGTTTTATTTAGCCCTAGAGAGTTTCCGGGACTAGAATACTACTAGATACTAGTGCTTTTTAGGCTTATTACTAGTATCTACTTATTAAGAAATAGTACTAGTAATTACGAACTTTAATATATTAGTTTTAACTTAAATCTTCTTAGAAGAGTTAAAATAGACTAGGATAGGCGCTATAGTAAAAGCTTCCTTAAGATCCTTAAAGCTCTTACTAGCTACCTTTATCTAGCTAAATAGGCCGGATTTATAGCCCTTCTCTATTCCTTATAAGAGATTAGTTATACCTATAGTTACCTAAGAGTAATAGTATATAAACCTATAATAGAAGTTAGTAAATCTAAGGAATACTTAGATATTATAGAATAACTTTAGTTCTAGTTATTCTATAATACTATAGATCTATTTAGGGTCTACTTAAATACCTTTTATTCTAATAAGAAAGCCTAAGAATTCAACTTCCTTAATATTAAACTCATATTTACTAAGTTTATAGAATAGGTTATTTTTATATAGCCTAGTAAGTACCTAGTGAATATAATTATAGTATTTATCCTTATTTCGGGAGTAAATTAGGATATTATCTAAATAAATAACTACGAAATAATCTAGGAGCCTTATAAGAGTAGTATTAATATATACTTAGAATATAGCTAGTATATTAGCTAGCCTAAAAGGTATTATAAGGTACTTAAAATATCTATAGTAGGTCCTAAAAGCTATCTTCTACTTATATCCTTTACGAATTCTTATATAATAATATATATCCTTAAGATCTAACTTTATAAATATCTTAGCTCCCTAGAGCCTATTAAGGGTCTTATTAATAAGAGGAAGTAGATACTAATTCTTAATCGTGACTTTATTAAGGCTATAATAATTAATATAAAGCTATAGCCTATTATCCTTCTTAGGAATAAAAAGGATAAGTACCCCTATAAGGCTTATACTAGGCCTTATCTAATATTTATAAAGCTATATTACTATAGATATAGACGTAATGCTTCTAGTTAGGTCTCTAATAAGTTATATAAAGGTCTATAAGGGACTATACTATCGTATTAATAGAGTATTTAATACTACTAAGATTAGGAAGTTCTAAAGCCTTATTAGGGTTAAAGACCCCTATAAAGTCTTTACTATTATCCTAGAGGTATATAGGTACTTCTAAGGCCCTTTTCCTAAGGGTATTAACTTAATATATTATATACTCTTATCCTATATTACTAGAATTATATAAAGAGGTAGATATCTAATAATTATTATATATATAAGAAGCCTATTATCTAGGGTAATTACATTTACCTTTAGTTAAGAATAGGGCCTATAGTACTACCTTAGAGTAATTATTAAGCTCCTCTCCGAATTCTTTCGGGGTCAGGATTTTAACCTTATTAGGCTAAGTAGGTATATATACCTAGTATCTCTTAATATAATTAGTATACTATATAATAGTTACTTTATAGAATTCTATACTAAAAACGAGGCTATAAGAGCCTATATTCTTATATCTATAGAATTAGAGCTTAAAAGGATATATCTCGCTATAATTATCTATAATAAATACCTTAAGATTATAGGCTTAATAGACCTTAAACTTATTCCTATAGAAGGTTATAAACTCTTAGTTATATTTAGCTAAGGCTATAAAGCCCTAGCTCTAAGCCTACTCATTATTAAGGAAGTTATAATTGAACCTAGTATTACTAAGACTAGTATATACCTCTAAGGTACCTATTTTAGGTTAAGTTAACCTTACCTAAATAGATATACGAAGTAATATACCCTTTTTATTATAGCTAAAATCGCTAATATTTAAGATTTAGCCTTCCCTTTTCCCGGTTCCTTAGAAGGTACTCCTCTAGAGCGCTCCTCTATAGTAATCTTATTAACCTACTTCTATAGGTACTAAAATTCCTTAATTATCTTAGCTTTTTCTAGGTTCTAATAAGCCTATTTATTATACTTAGAGTACCTTATAGATCCCGAAGTATATCTTTTCTAATTATAAGTCTAGTAGATAATTTATATATTAGAACTAGTACTATAGTAAGGCTTAGAAGGAGCCGAACTACTACCTAAGTTATTCTCATAGGCTTTTTAGTTCTTCTCCTTCTTCTTTTAGTACTCTTATAGATTAGAACTTATAGAGTTAGGATCTTTTAGGGTAGAGTTACCCTTACTAGCCTCCCCTACCTTAGCTCTCTTTAATTTAAGGTAAGTAGTATATTTTACTTTCTATACTTTCTCTAACTACTCTAAGATAGATACCGCTTTATTACCTAAAAGAATAGATATAAGTATCTAACGAGTCTTAAAGTTAGATAGAGTAGTATCGAGAGTCCCGACCTAGTCCCTTTTAGGGTAAGGGTCCTAGTTAACTTTAAGACTAATTATCCGAGTATATAACTTAGTAATAGTCTCTCTATCCTTCTAATAAAGATCTCGAATTTCCTTAAAGGCGTCTTATTAATAGGTCTAAGGAGCCTAGAGTATATCTACTAAATAGGCCTTAAACTTCTCCTAGTTAATCTCATAGGCTAGAGGACTCTACTTTATTATAGCTTCCTAGGTATTATAAGGGTTATCCCTAAAGGTACTTATAGTAGAATTAACTCTAGAAGAGTATCTATTATAAGTCTAAGGCTAGGTCCTAAAGACTACCTCCTAGGAAGATATAAATATCCTCTATTCTTTAAGGGACCTTCTATAATATAAGTCTAGTATCTAGACTTAAGAAGTTTCTCTTAGTCTAGTATTATTTTTAAGATATTATATAGTAGCTCCTAATAAATAGTATTAAGATTACTCTCGAAACCTATTATATTAGGAAAAGGAGTAAATTCTAGCCCTATTCTAGGACCTTCCCTAGTAGGAATTACTATTAAGGATAGAGTAGACTTATAAGTAAAACTTGAATAAGATATAGAGAACCTTAAGGTATCCTAAAGGGTACCCTTATATTATTCTAACTAAAGGATACGTTAATTAATTATATTTACTAATTCCTGCCTTTATTAGAGTACTTTAACTTTATACTATAAGGTCTATTCTATAGCTTAGGTAATAGTGACCTAGGCCTTAATTAAGGTATTAATTTCGTTACTAAGATTATTATCGTTATTAGGGCTACCTCTAGGAGATACCTAAATAGCTCCATTAAAAGTATTAGAAGAGCCTTCGCTATTTCTATTTCCTCCCTAAGGATTAATCTAATTAACTTCTTCCTTAGGAATAGGGTTAATAATAGGCTACTATATACTTTATAGGTTCCGCGATATTATTATATTATTAAACTACCTCCCTTAAGGGTAGAGAGATTAGCTTATAAGGTAGTTATTAGTAGGTAATAAGGTAATAGTAGAATTAGAGTTATAGTATTAAAAATTACTAGTATTAAATTTAGTATAGAACTAATCTCTATCTCTCCTTAGAGGTCTAGGGTAAGCTCTTATAAATAAGAGCCTAGAATAATATATATATAATCTAGTAATTAATAAGTACTAGCTAGCCTACTAATTAGTAGTATTCCTGTAATATAATAGGATCATTAATCCTCCTAATCGCCGATTATACTACCTAAGAGCCGAGGTATATTATATGAGCTAATGTCACGTGTAACCCGCTATATATTATAATTCTATAGACTTTAAATAAATAGAGCTTTAAGTTACTTATAAAATTCATATATACTAAAAGAAGTAGAAAAGAGATACTATATATAGAGCTATTTTTAATACTAGTAGCCTATTTTAGCTCTATTATCTAGTATTAATCCATTAATTCGCTATAAAGTATACTCCTCTTAGTCTTAATAATTATTACTATAGAAATTACTATTAGATATACTATTATAGCTAGTAGTATTTTACTTATCCTTACCCTTATTAATCTCTTACTTCTCTTTCCTTAACTTATTTCATTTATAAAGCCCTTCTTCTATTAAGTCTTAAGGTACTTAATATTTCGTTACCTTATTAGTTAATATTAATTTTTAGGTCCCTAGACCTTTATAGATATAATAATTTAGCTAATTTATATTAGTAACTATTAACTCTTTTTACCTCGGCTTCCGAGTTCCTAGTATTATAGTAGCTAGTATATAAGCTAGTAACCTCTCACTACTTACCTTAATCCTACTATTTCTTGGTCTATACCTTAGCTTTTTAGCTAATACTATTAGTGTCTCTTTAAGTACTTTTTGTTATATTTATTATTCCACTAGCCTAATATCCCTAGGCCTAGTCCTCTTTTATACCCTTATTATATTTACCTCCTAGATAGCTTTTACTTTATATAATAACGAGAAATATTTATATAATAGTAATAAGTACTTAATAATACTTAATCTTTTCCTAATTAATTAGCCTCTCTTATCTAGGCTAGATCTTCCCTCGGTTTTATTATAATCTATTCTTAGCCTCGTCTCTATAGACGCTTCTATGAATTATTCCTCTACTTATATTAGTCTCTAGTAGCCCTTATTATAGTCTTTATCTTACTATATATTCCTCTAACTCTCTTTCCCTAATTATACTTCTATATCGCTACTACGGGAGCTTTTATCGTAACCCTTATATTCGAGGAAAGGCTATTATTACTCTATAATAGAGTACTTATAAAAAAGATACTAATAGTTAGAGAGATCTTTAAATATCTAAAAAGTGACGGGAATAGCCCCTTCTAAGTTACTATCTTACTCTAAGAACCCTTAGAAATTAAGCCTCTATAGTATATTAATATTTGGATACCTTTACTAGGTATTTAGTACTTTATATAGAGTTATCTATTTATAGTTACTTCCTAGACTAGAAAGAAGTAGATAAGTTTAGAGCTCTTAATTAAGCCTTACTATAAGTAGACTAAAAAGCTTTAATCCCAAGTGATTACTATAAGCGGATATAGTAGTGAGTTAGGTTAAGTATTCTTTACTAGGCTATATAGAATCTCCTTACTAGTTAATAAATATAAATACGTTTTTATAGTTACTAGTAGCTACGGAATTATACTATAGTTACTACTTTTAGAGCGACTTATTTAAGGAGTACTCGCTTATAAAGTATAAGCTTAGTGAATTTATTTAGTCTAGGAGCTTAAAGATATAAGTGAGTATTAATATATATATATAGCCCTTTCTTACCTAAAATTTATAGGTTTATTTAAGGTAGTATACCTATTACTTAATTAGATCCTAGTAGAGGATTAGAATCTAGGGAATAATTATATAAGTTATATTTATCTTTTCTTTTATTATCTACTAAATTAACTAGACCCTTATAATTTCGCTCTATTTAATATAATTAGAACCTAGTCTACTTAGTAGTAATAAATAAGTAGAGATATTATAGTAATCTATATCTCTTATAGATATCTTTAAATATGAAATAGCGGGGATTAATAAGAGAAATAAATAGGAATTAGAACTAGTAGATATAGAAGTGGTAGAACTAAAATTAGTAGAAGGAATAAGAGTTATAGAAATAGAAGCTATAGAAGAAATAGAAAAGAGAAGGGCTAAGGAAATATTAGAGGAATAAGAAGAGATTATATCTAGTAAGAAATAACCTAATAAAGAGAGCACCTATTAGCCTAAGTTACCTATATATATAAGAATACCTAGAATACTTATTATAGGTAAGAGTAGACCTATACTAAAACTCTATACTATATACTAATAATTTGAAGTATCTATATTAGAATAGATTCGGGATAAGCTAAAGCTAGCCTTACTCGCTCCTCTTACTAATATTTCTTTTATAGAGCTAGATTATTAGTCTTTATATTAGTATTCTTAAGTATAAATATATTACTAAGTTAAATTTAATTTATAAAGTATTCTTAGTAGTTTCTTTTACTTAAGTAACTTTTTAAAATAAGTAAGGCCTATAGATACTCTAATAAAGTCCGCTAAAATCTGCCTCTAGGAGCTAAAAATAGCTAGCTTATAGCTAGTATAATTAGCGATAAAGTAAAATATAAGGCGCCTTATACCTCTATTACCTATAAACTATAATCCTAAAATATGATATAAATAGTTAATTTAAATTACTTACTAGACTTTAATATATATATTAAGTTATTCTTATTAATAAAGGTATTATACGAAAAGAAAAATATTATTATTATTATAGGAGCCAGAATTTTAGTATCTATAGAAAGTATATAGCCCTCTTCCCTCTATATCTCTTTATTTACTAAATAGGTTAGTCCCTACCTTTGAAATAATATCCAAAAAACATAGTAGGTTATTTAGAATAAGTATATATAATATACTAGTAGGAATAGTACTTTTAAATAAGGTATTATATAATATATATTATTATATAGAAGGCACTAGCCTAACTTAGTTTCACCTAGTAATTACTACCCTTACTAAAGAAGCTCGCCTACTATACTTATATACTTAAAATATTAATAGAATAGATATATAGCTACTACTAATAAATACTCTAATCCCCTTACCTCTTAAAGGTCCTTAGCCTATAATAGTTTAGTTATATAGAAACTTAAGGACTATCTAGTGTCTTAAGGATCCTATATACTTAGCTCCCTTTAACCTAGCGCTTTTTAGCCTAGGCTCCTTACTAGGCTATACTAAGTATAAAAAAGATAAATAAGAAAATGAGGCTAAGAATAAGGATAAGAGAAGAGCGAGATTAATTCCTATTATAAGACCTAGAATTTGCCTATATAAGGATAATTATTATATAGATATAGTTACTATAAGCGAGGTCTAAGTTATAGATTATAAAAGAAAATTAGTATAGTTATTATAGTAGGTATTACCCTTAAAATACTAGGAGTAAAGCGATTTATAAAGGAAATATATTATAGGGCACGTGAATATAGTAGATTTATTACCTAGATTAACCTTAATACTTTACCTCAAGATCTCGATTACTTAGACCTAATTATTAAAGGTAATTACGAGATAGTAGCTTAGTATATATTAAGCTAGTAACTAAAGGAGTACCTAAATATTTTGAGTAATACCTAGATATAAGAACTATAGAAGAAGTATAAGTTATTTATTAAGAAGTTAGCTAAGGTAGTACTAACTCGGGTATTAACTAAAGTTAATAATAAATCCGTTTCTAAAATCCTTTAGTAATATTAGAATAAGTTAGGTATTTGTTATATTATAGAGGGTAGTAAGATAACTAATGTTTTAGTAGAAAACTCCTAAAATTCTGGGTTAAAAAGTAAAGTAATTAATTATAATATTAAGATAGTACCTTAGTATTAAAAGAATCCGCTTCCCTTAATAGTAGCTATACTATCTAAGAGCTTAGAAGCCTTACTAAGGCTTCTAGATTACTAGGAGACGAATATAAGAGAGAGACTAAAGAATATCGAGATTTAGGTTACGATTTGAGAGAAAGAGATAGTCTACGAAAGCTCGTCTATACTTACTATAATTACTAACTACTATTACTAATAGTATTATAAAGAGTTAGATATAATAAAGTCGCTCTAGTACTTGAAGCTATGAGAATACCTTAATAATGAGATTATTAATACTTATTTGGAGTTATTATAAAGCTCTAGGTTACTAGCTAGTTATTATATCTAATATAGTTATATCTTGAAAATGAAGCCTAATAACTTATAGAAGAAATTTTATAAGATTATTAGAAGTAGGATATATTCTATTTATATCCTAATAAATAATTACTTCTATTAGACTTTTACTATTATAATAAATAATCCGGTAAGTTATATATATTATAATAGCCTTAGTAGAGAACCGCCTCTAAACTTCCTAACTTAGATCTATAAATTATTTCCTAAGTAAGAGATAAAGTAATTAATCGCTTCGCCGAATCTAAGGTAAAAAGGTTTTATTAACTATAGCCTCTTTATTATCTTAGGTATTCGTCTCTTATTAGCTAGCTAATAATACTCTTAAGCTTAGTATAATGAGATCCTTCTAAAGCTAAGGTAAAGAGTCTTAGCTAAACTCTTAGCTTATACTCTCGATCTTATAAGTAGCTAATTTAATGATTTCAAAAACCGAGAGGTATAAGCTAGTAAAATCCTATCCTATATTAACCCTCTAGATAAAGTTAGTAATAAGAGTACGTTAGGAATAGCTCGTGGCCTAAATCGTTAAGTTAATAGCCCGAGTAAAAATAATAAATCTAAGTTATTCGTATTACTATCCCCTATTATATATTCTAGAAAAGATCCTAAGAGGGACTCTTTAGACGAATCTAAAGAGGAGATTATTTAACTAAAACTATTAATAGGGAAAGTCCTCTAAAAGAAGAAGAAGACTCCTAAGTAGATTATATCTAACTTTAGAGAAGAGGTATTAATAGTTAAGATATTAAGAGAGGTAATAGCTATAGAATAGGTGTCTTAATCGGGGGCTAAGAAACCTAAAATAGAGAATATCTAGCTTCCTAATTTATGATTTATAATTAGTATAGAGAAGTAGGCTCTAAAATAACGCTATATATACTACGAGTTTTCTCATTAATTCTAGGTAGAGGTAAGTAAGCTTAATAGGGGTTTAAATTAACGAAGTTAAGTAAGCTTAATAGGGGTTTAAATTAACGAAGTTAAGTACCTAAGTTTATTATCTCCTAGATAATGAGTAAGCTTGAAATTACTAGTAGGATAAGCTAGAAATATATTTTATAATAGGTATAGAGAGTATTAGTTTAGACTAAACTAATAGATATTTTTAAACCTAACCTAGAAGATCCTAGTATTATACTATATACTATCCTAGATATAATATATACTTTAGAAACTATAATATTAACTAATCGTAAAGTATTATTCGAGATAATTTAGCTGAGAGTAAAAGAACTAGGTAATGGGATTCTAGTAAGGCTTAAAGCTATAAGTACTTTATATTAGGCGGCGATATATAACAACTTACCTATAGATTTCCTAATAGAGTTAGGTATTAAATATTTACCCTTTAAAGATATAGTTAGTTATAGAAAGTCCTAATATATTCTATAGGTAACTAGACTAATCTAGGAGTTTCTAATAAAGGAGTATTAGCTTCTAAGTTCGAGTATAATATAATATCTATATAGACTATAATTCATGTCTCTAGATTACTAGTTATCCTTAAGCTAAAAGTACTTCTAGGTTAATCTATACTTATCTTATATTAGCTATATACTTTAGAATAACTAAGCTATTTATCTACTAAAAGCTTTCTATACGTTAATTAAAGTAACTATATTTAGGAGTAGCCTATATCCGTATTCTAATATAAGAGGTAAGTACTATTAGTAATAACTTCTTCTAGGGGTATATCTACTACTATACCTTTTTAATTAAGTAACTAGTTCTTACTCTATACCTTTATATCCTCTTCTAGGATACTAGATCTATTATTATACTTTTCTTCTAATAAGCTATTTCTTACTCTATACCTTTATATCCTCTTCTAGGGGACTATATCTACTACTATACCTCTTTTATTAAGTAGCTAGTTCTTATATTATACCTTTATATCCTCTTTCTATAAGCCACGTCTATTATACTAATAAGGAGTCATTTCTACTATTATACTTTTATATCGTCCCCTATATAGCTAGTTTTACTACTATACCCCTACTAATAAGGAGCTATTCTACTACTATAGCTTGCAAAATCGGCTTCGTTTAAAAAAACTATAAGTATAGACTACCTTATCTAATTTTAGTACTAATACTTAGGTACCTCTATTAAAGGCTAATATATAATACCTAGCTACTTTATCTTATATAACTACTTATTATCTTTATATCTTAAATCCCTTTTCACTATTATCTATATAAATTATTTCTCTTAGTTTTACTTAAACCTACTAGCCGCTATAAATTTGTTAGCTAATATAAACTATCTTTGAAATATTATTATTCTAAAGTTAGAGTTAAATATAGGAAGTTTAAATAGCTCGGTTTTAAGCATGCCTTTAAAGAACTCAATAAGCTAAGCTAAGACTAAGTCCTCCGTCTTTAGCCCTAGTTATTATAAACCTTTAGTGTCTTTTATCTAGGGCCCTACTCTTTATAAACCTTTAGCTAGGGTATTTAAAAGAGAAGTAATATCATTAGTAAGCTAAGCTAAGACTAAGTCCTCTGTCTTTAGCTCTAGTTATTATAAACCTTTAGTGTCTTTTGTCTAGGGCCCTACTCCTTATAAACCCTTAACTAAAGTATTTACGAAAAAGTTCTAAAGCCTAAAGTTAGTTTTAATATACTTTAGTAGAATATAATAGATTAAAGATAAAGAGCTTAGGTCTATATATTATAGCGAAGAATCTTTAGTATAGTAGTAGATAATTATTAGTAGATAAAGTAAATAAAAGTAAGATAAAGATTTCTTAATATTATATTAATGTTATCGTTTAACCTATAATAGTACTAAGTCTTACTATAAGTATATAAGACGTAGTAACTATATATTATACTATAACCTTTAACGTAGGTAACGTCTATCCCTATATAGCAGAAAACCCTATATACCGGAAAAAATAATAAGTACTTTAACTTTAACTTTAAGTATCTTAAAATCTATATATACTTTAATATCTCCTATATTTTCTTATAAGTTATATTCCGTAGCTATTCCCGGATACTCTAAACCCCTCTCACTAGAAAATCACGTTCGTATTATCACCCTCACGCCTAATTCGTAAAGAGTCTCCTTTATAGCATAATAGACTTCCTTTACCATAGCTCTACCACCGAGCTTATACTATCTCTAATACTTATAAAGGAGTCTTATCCAAGCTCTAAGGCCTCACTACTATATAGGAAATCGTCATTAGCCTTGTGGCTACTATAGCGTGTAAATTTAGGTAAGGTTACCACGCGGATCAGTACCTCGAGTTGAAGCGACTTATGATTTTTGGTTAGAGCGAAACGACCCTGCACCTGCTATAATACTTGGGTAATTACGACGTAATTTCACTTATGTAATTGTTTGCCAAGCTTGTGGCTGTTGCTCGACCCACGTGATAACGCTTCATAGGTTACAACAACGAAGTTCATCACCGACCGACTCTCCCATGGCAACGATAATATTGCCATCGCAAATCTTCCTCCGACGATGCGCCTTTTAAAGCTTGACCACGACGACCGCTTCAGCCTACTGCCGTTTCCGAAGGACAAAATACCCCCATACGCCATACTCTCTCATACCTGGGGAAGAGGAGAAGACGACGAGGTCACATTCAAGGACCTGATAAGCGGCACCGGTCACAACAAGACCGGTTTCCAAAAGCTACAATTCTGCGCCAAGCAAGCAAAGGCCGACGATCTACACTACTTCTGGATAGACACATGTTGTATCGACAAATCGGACAATACTGAACTTACAACGGCCATCAACTCCATGTTTCGCTGGTATCAAAATGCAGCGAGGTGCTACGTCTATCTGTCAGACGTTTCAGTGCATACGCAGGCTGGCCAGTCCCGTCATATTGAATGGGAGTCAGCTTTCCGCAACAGTCGATGGTTCACACGAGGGTGGACGCTCCAAGAACTTCTCGCACCTAAGATTGTCGAATTCTACTCCCGAGACCACGTTCGACTTGGCGACAAAAAATTACTTGAACAGCAGATCTACGAGATAACAGGAATCGCTCTTGAGGCACTTCGAGGATGCACTCTATCTAGGCTTAGTATCGAGGAGCGATTCCGATGGGGAGAGAAGCGACAAACGACCGAAGAAGAGGACAAGGCATATTGTTTATTTGGCATTTTCAACGTTTATATGCCGCTCATCTATGGCGAAGGGGAAAAAAACTCGTTCATTCGGCTCCGGGAAGGGATCGACAAGCTTTCAAAGGGTAAGTCGTCAATCTCATCACCAGAATGTTCTTGGATCGAATCTTATTCTTCAATTCTATGTACATCTTTGCTAATAGCCTGCTACCTGTAGAAGAGCATATGGAGCCTGCCTCAAAGCGCAGGAAGATTGAATTGCACATTCCAGACGTCGACCACAGCCTCCCTCCACCCACGAAGAAAGATCTGCTCGATTCTTTACGCTTTATCGAAATTGATGATCGGTTTGTGAATATCAAGCCGGGTCATGCAAAAACCTGCAGATGGTTGCTTGAAAGTACGGGGTACTTAGACTGGCTGAGTGCTGACAAACTCCCCGAGCATCGTGGATTCTTCTGGATCAAAGGGAAGCCTGGATGTGGCAAATCAACGTTGACAAAATTTGCTTTCATGGAGATCAAGAGATCTTTGCCGAACGTTATACTTCTCTCTTTTTTCTTCAATGCTAGGGGCACTGATCTCGAGAAGAGCACCATAGGGCTGTACAGGTCATTGCTTGTTCAATTGTTGGAAACATGCCCAGATGATCAACAACTTTGGAATATCCCAAGCATAACCCGCCGGCCCCTGGACGATCAGTTCAAGGCGAACCGCGAAATACTCAAGCATCTGTTGGCCCGAGTATTGCAAACACTGGGTCAATGTAACATCATGGTTATCATTGATGCTCTCGATGAGTGCGATGAAGACGAAGTACGAGACATGATAGCTCTTTTCGAAAAGCTCGGAGAAGACGCGGTATCTGACGGGAGGACATTTCGTGTCCTCTTCTCAAGTCGACATTACCCACATATCACGATTCAACGATCCGTACAAATGAAACTAGAAGATCAACAAGGTCACTCCCACGACATCGAGAAATACCTTTCCAGTGAATTAAACGCTGGACGGGGCAAGAAGGTTGAAGTGATCAGACAAGAGATACGTGATAGAGCTTCAGGGGTTTTCATATGGGTTGTTCTAGTTGTGAAAATTCTCAACAAAGCTCTCGACCATGGTCATGTACATGATCTACCGAATAAGCTCCGAGAGTTACCGAGTGATCTAAGCGAGCTATTCCGAAGCATTTTAACTCGGGACCGTCAAAACATGGCCGAAATGAAGCTTTGTCTTCAGTGGATTCTATACGCAAATCGGCCACTGAAGCGGGAAGAACTCTATTTCGCGATATTGTCGGGATTAGAGTCCGAGGAGCCTTTGCTACCATGGGATCCGGGCGAAATCTCCACGGAAAATATGAATTGTTTCATCCTTAGCTCCTCGAAAGGCCTGGCCGAAATCACGAAGTCAAAACACAACACGGTGCAGTTCATTCATGAATCCGTGAGGGACTTTCTGTTGAAAGAAAATGGACTTAGCCTGGTCTGGGCAGATCTAAAGGTTAACGTCACTGGTTTGAGCCATGATCGCCTGAAGAAGTGCTGCTTCAATTACACGAGATCGAATATAGCCAGCCACCTAGACGTTTCTGAAACCCTCCCTTTAACGTCCTCTCCCGAAGCAGCTGTACTACGTAAGAACGTATCGCTCAAATTTCCGTTCCTGGAATACGCGGCCGGCAACATACTTGCTCATGCAGACATTTCACACGCCAAAGGAATCGACCAAGAACGCTTCATAAAAGAATTCGAGCTTAGCAACTGGGTACAGTTGAATAACATTCTCGAAAAGCACCAAGTTCGCCGTCTCCCGCCCGACATAGACCTACTGTATATACTTGCCGAACGGAATTTCCCCAACCTCATCGATGTATTGATGAGAGATGGGCGATGTATACGTAATCAAAATTGGCGATATGGCAATCCCATATTTGCTGCTATCGTTAACGACAGCTACCAAGTGCTTGAAGCGCTCGTCCAACGCGATAGTCAAAGGCATCCCTATGGCTGCGAATTTCCTTATCCAACAGAGGGAATCTTTTCGTTTTTAGTTAAACACGGAACACCTGCACTCATTCATCGATTCCTATCTGTATACAGCATTGATGCCACATCGACGCTCAGAGGTGGTGGAACAATGTTGTTATGGGCATCGGCGGGAGGCCACGAGAAGGTAGCCGAGCTGCTTCTTGATCAAGGCGCCGACGCCAAGGCACAAGGCGGGGAGTATGGCAACGCGCTACAGGCGGCATCATATAGGGGCCACGAGAAGGTAGCCGAGCTGCTTCTTAATCGAGGCGCTGACGCCAAGGCACAAGGCGGGATGTACGGCAACGCGCTACAGGCGGCATCATATGGGGGCCACGAGAAGGTAGCCGAGCTGCTTCTTAATCGAGGCGCTGACGCCAAGGCACAAGGCGGGATGTACGGCAACGCGCTACAGGCGGCATCATATGGGGGCCACGAGAAGGTAGCCGAGCTGCTTCTTAATCGAGGCGCTGACGCCAAGGCACAAGGCGGGATGTACGGCAACGCGCTACAGGCGGCATCATATAGGGGCCACGAGAAGGTAGCCGAGCTGCTTCTTAATCGAGGCGCTGACGCCAAGGCACAAGGCGGGAAGTACGGCAACGCGCTACAGGCGGCATCATATGGGGGCCACGAGAAGGTAGCCGAGCTGCTTCTTAATCGAGGCGCCGACGCCAAGGCACAAGGCGGGGAGTATGGCAACGCGCTACAGGCGGCATCATATGGGGGCCACGAGAAGGTAGCCGAGCTGCTTCTTAATCGAGGCGCTGACGCCAAGGCACAAGGCGGGATGTACAGCAACGCGCTACAGGCGGCATCATATAGGGGCCACGAGAAGGTAACCGAGCTGCTTCTTAATCGAGGCGCCGACGCCAATGCGCAAGGTGGATACTATACTCTCCCTCCCCCGGGCTAAAGGTTATTAGGTGGGCCGAGTAAGAACGATGTGTAGGTATTGGTCGAATCCCTTGTCTATGGCGCTGCACAGAGCAAAATATGGTCTGTTCATCAAATCCAGGGTCGCTATAGAAGGTTCAAGAAGGCTTTGGGCAGTAGAGCCTCTGAATTCCAGCGTTTTCTATTCGATAAATCCCTTGTCAGATACCCTGGAACAGGTCTCAAATAACCTTTAGCCCGGGGGGGGAGAGTAGCAACGCGCTCCAAGCGGCATCGCAGTGGGGCTATAATACTATCCCCCCCCCTGGGCTAAAGGTTATTTGGTGGGCCGAGTAAGAACGGTGTGTAGGTATTGGTAGAATTCCTTGTCTGTGGCGCTGCACAGTGCAAAATATGGTCTGTGTATCAAATCTAGGGTCGCTATAGAAGGTTCAAGAAGACTTTGGGCAGTGGGGCCTCTGAATTCCAGCGTTTTCTATTCGATAAATCCCTTGTCAGATACCCTGGAAAAGGTCTCGAATAACCTTTAGCCCAGGGGGGGGGATAGTACGAGGCAGATGGCACTATAAGGGAACAGGCTAGTCTATAAATCAAGGCATTTCTGCTTATTGCCGAAGCCGATAACGGTGGTCTTTGTGCCGAAAGTGCAGCGGCAGACGAGGACCTTCTCAATAGCCCAGAGACTGCCATTAATTCGACAACTCCGGCCCCTCCTTCTAATCCTAATGTATAGCACGATGTTAATGACTTCCTTGAGACAGCATAGCGCTTACAGCGCTCTGAACCAAAACCTTTGACGTTCGATTACATGCGCCCTTATACTTCCTCTTCCCGTGCCTTGAAGAGCATCTTAAACCGCAAATAATATTGGTAGACCGCACTCCTCTTCTTCACCCGATTAACCTCGCAGATATGAATGAGGAATGCTATTGTGGTCCCCTTGGAACAGTTCCGGATCATCGTGCGCCAGTCTCGACCCAGATAGGCACAGAACCTAGTTTAGAAGTCAGACCAACTACCTGCTCCAGGTCTTCGATCAAGTATTTGCTCTCTTACCTACTGAACTTGTCGATAATGTCCTGGAGGTTGTCTTTCGTAGCATCGGTATAATTGCGCTTTACGGTCGTCTTGTTGTGTTGGTCGATCAGATTCTAGTAGTATTCGGGAGGGCGTGGTTGGATCTTCGGTTTAGGACGACGACGTTTAACACGGCCATTCAAGCGTGCGAGATTCGGCAGCGAGGTTTGAGGCAGTCGCAGATTGACCGTGGTATAGTTTCTTGTGACCATTGTGAAGGCAGGATCATTCGGTCTCGGGGTAGGGTAGTCCAGAGCAGAATGTTGTCGTACGAGGTACTGGGTTGAGAGGTGGGAAGATGGGGATGAGGAGGGTACATATGTGAGCACGAACAATGGGTAGTACTATAGTGACCGACGAATGGAGAGGCCCCCCAAAACGGGGAGGGGAGGAAGGTAGAAAATCGACAATTGGGAATAGAGAAACAGGAAGAGTCGACTTTGGAGGAGTTCGAGCTTCCCTCGCTACGACGATTAGCCGGCGATGATGCGCAAGCGAGCTGGAACACGTGATGAGTTTCGGGGGTCCGAGGCTGCTTAAAACAGCGGCCACAACCCCCCAAATTCGGCAGCCCCAACACCACAATCCCGCGTAATTTTATAATTTGTAAGTTAGGGCTAACGCTGACGTCTATCTTTAGTAGGGTAAGTGTATATTAAAAACTGGGAATTGGTAATTAGAAACTAGAACTAGAATTTGAGATTAGTCCCTTACTTATACTTTCTACTATAGATATTACTAGTAGTTAATAGGTATGAGTAGTAGTGACATATTCTCCTATAATATCTATTAATTAATCGTCACTAAAGTCTATAGCTAATTCAAATATATTTAAGATACTATAGAGAGCTATAAAGAAAAATAATCCTTAATCTTAATAAATTAGCCTCTTAATCCTAGAATAGATACGCTATATATTTCTCTTACCTAAAAAGTACTAATTTAAGTACACTACTTAGTCCCTCTACCTAGCTTTAAGCTTATTTACTAGAACTAGGCACGATAGTTATTACTCTACTAATATAGTCCTTAGGATCTCACTAAATAGTTAATTACTTATAGTTTACCTTTTAGATAATATATTATTTCTATTATATAAGTATACCTCTATATAATCTATTTCATAAAACATAATGTAAAATACCGCCTATTATAAAGTTTCTCCTTTATATACTTAAATAAATACTATCTTATTTCTTTTATAACCCTAAAATAGTACTAGGAGGTTATTAATATAGAGAAGCCTTAATAAATATCCTTATCTTAATAAACTCTTATCCTAAATCTAACTCCTAGGTAATATTATTCTTTTCTTCTATATTTAAATCTACTAACGAAATAGGCTAAAGAGGCTATATAATATAGGTATAATAAATAGAAGATATAACTCTTATACTACTTCTCTAGTATTATTCGCCGATTTATCCCTAGGTACTAATAGAGGTTTATAGAGTGTGAGTAATACTAATAGAGGAGACGTATTAGTATAGGTAACCGAGCTAGTTACTAAGCCCTTATCGTCTTCTCCTAATAAGACTTTATATTAGATATTCCGTTATTTGTAGTAGTTAGGAAGCCTAAGCTATAAGGTCTTATTACTCTTTATCTATTACTAGGTTAGCTATATCTTAATATATATAGTAATATCTAGTAACCTATAATCTACTCGAATAATAGTAGCTATATTAGTGAGTCTACTAACTTAAACATATAATATTCTCCTAAGTTAGGATTATAAAGAGTAATAGTGACCTAATAATTATAGAACTCTACTATCTTATAAGCTTTATAAAAAAGCCCCTCTTTTCTTCTCTATTATTACGTATTCCTCTCCTTTATTATCTTCTTACTCTTTGTCTTAAATTATTACCTTATCTATAGCTACTCTATTTAATATAGAGAATCTATAATTATTATAGCTAGAAGTGAAAGTTATTATCTGAGATACTCTTATAGGATAGATATACTACTCATATAGTATAAGTAAGAAAGGAATAAGAGGTATAATATTCCTAAGCTTATAATATAATTTTAGAAGTACCGGGGGAGGGCTATAAAAGTAATATAACGTCTCACTACTATATTATCTATTAGTAAAATCCCGGTAATAGTAGTCAGAACTAAAATAGCTAGTTTTTACGTTATACTTTTATATCCTCTTTTAGGGGAGCTATATTAGCTACTATACCTTTCTTCTAAGAAGCCGTTTCTTGTACTATACCTTTAGATCCTCTTCCGGGAAGTTATATCTATTACTATACCTCTTTTATTAAGTAACTTCTTCTAAGAAGCCGTTTCTTATACTATACCTTTAGATCCTCTTCTAGGAAGCTATATCTACTACTATACCTCTTTTATTAAGTAACTAATTCTTGTACTATACCTTTATATCCTCTTCCGGGAAGCTATATCTACTATTATACCTTTTTCTAAGAAGCTAGTTTCTATGCTATACTTTTGTATCCTCTTCTAAGAAAGCTATATCTATTACTATACCTAAACAAAAATAATAAGTTAGAATATTCGGAACTAAAGCCGATTTCGGACTTTATTATACTTAATATCTTAGTCTATATAAAGTGGAATTTATAGTTAATTATCTAATACTTTAAAGTAAAGGAGAAATTCTTAAAAATTTAAAATAATATATAATTATAAAATAAATAATATAATAATTCTTATTAGGAGACTATGACTTCCTCGAACTTTCTATTTAAATAAGAGCTCCGGAAATGAGAGCTACCTTAAAATAGTACTAAATATAATAATATTACTTAAATTACCGAAGTATATAATATAAGTTAATAGTCTAGAACTAGTTATCCGGATTTATATAATAACCTTATAGCTAATTATAGACGTGGACTTTATAAATAGCTTTTAAGAGAATAACTCTATATTTAGCCTAATAGAAGTTATAATAACTTTATACTTATTACTAATTCTATATAGGTAGTACTTTACGAGTATTAATACTCTCTATTAGAAGGACTAAGAATATATATATAGATAATAGAATATACTTAATAGGCTAGCTAAATATATTAGCCTAGTAAATATAACTATAATATAGAGTATCTAATAACTACTACTATAAATATTATATCTTTATAGATATTATCTCTCTAGAATCCTAGTAGTATAAACTATTACACTAATTATATTTAGCCCTCCTATTAATCTCATCTAACTTAAGCTTATTCTATAGTTTTAGAGGACCTAACTATAGAGTACGAGGCTATATATAATAAAGTAAATTATAGAAAGGCTAAGACTAGAGTATATTATAGCCTAATATAGCCGAAAATTTAGATAGTAAAATCTGTAGTAAAGAGTAGTAATTATATAAGTAGAAGCTAGGATTATAGCTATAAGCTAATATAGTTTCTAGAGCTTTAGTTCGTAATAAAATCTATAGTAAATAGAAGGAATAATTAATCCCTATATTAAAATTATAATACCTAAGTAGTCGAGGTAATTACTTAGTACTACTACTACTAAACTATAATTCGATATAATATAGAAGGAAGCCGAGAAGAGAAAGTAAATAGTGACGTTCTAGAAGAATACTAAAAATATAATAATATTATCTAGCTAAGTATTTATATATTAATAATAGACTTTACTATATATAGGAAATAGAAGAGTTCTAAAAATAACTATACTAAGAAAGTAAGTATAAATATTTATAGTTTCGTTATAGATATAACCTAGGCTCTTTAGGGACTAATAGAAAGATCTAGATATAGGGTAATAACTAGCTAGTATAAACTTATTATCTTATTACTAAATAAGTAATTTATACTATAGTAGTAGTTAAATACTATTAACTTAGACCTTCCTATTTCTGGGTTCCCCTAATAGTCTATCGCTTTCTATAATTAGTATATTACGCTTATATAACTATATAATTAATTTAGATAGTATACTCTTTTTATCTAAGTATATAAGAAGTATAACGGGTTAAGACCTATAGAGAGACTAGGTACCTAAGAGCCCTAGGCACCTATATTATCCTACTAATAGCTCTATATAGAACACAAATTATCGTATAGAGCCTAGACTCAGTTTCTCTCCTTAGATTATTCTTCTTATATTTAGGGAAACCATTTAATTAAGTATACTACTACTAACCCGTGATATTAGAATAATCTCTCCCTATTACTTATTAAGATAAGCTATTAACTTAGCCTTACTATACGACTCCTATCTATATATAATAAGCTCCCCCGCGAGCCTAGGATTAATAACCCTAGTAATAGAGATACTAGTGTGGGCTAAGTATCTCGTGAACTGACTTAAAGCTATTAAGCTTTATATGAGAGAGCTTATGTGCGGTATAGCTTAATAGATAGCCTTATCCTTACTAGTATAGAATCCGGTAGACTAGCGAATAGACGATAACTAGAGAGAGCCGATATAGAGCCCGGACGGTCAGTAGTCAAAGAACCAGAACTATAGAGGTAGAGCCTAGTTTACTATTAATGACTTACTTAGTATACTAAGAATAAACTAGTAATATAAGCGATTACCTAACCCTCTAGTATATAAAGGTAAGCGGTCGGAATTTAAACTATAGCTAGCTTAGGTATAGGCGAAGCTTTTAGTTAATATAGGCGATGAACGGGGCGATATATGATTCTGGTATATTTATAGTAGACTTAGTAGCGCTACCCTTAGTCAGGTAATACCGTAGGTCTCTACTCTAGTCGAGAAGAAGTTTACCTTAGATAGAGATACCCTAGATAGGCTTATCTAGTAACTCCGGAATATATATGATAACCTAGAGTTAGTAGGACGAGCTATATAGAAGCTTAATACCCTCTAGTAAGGTACGAGCTCCTTTATAAGATACCTAGCGTGCTTTAAATATATGCTTCTTGAAGCGGGAGGTCTCTCCTAGGATAATACTATAAAGAAGGCCTTTTTATCACGTGGCCTTTCTATTAATATTTAAAGGACCCTCCTTATAGTCCCGATACTAGCGTCATACGCTAACTACTACTTATAGCTCTATATAGTAAGCCAGAACTTGGAAGTAATACGTATAAGAGAGAGGAGGGAGTAGAGACTAGCTTCCCTGCTAAGATATAGCGCCTAAGTAGCTAATAGTATAGAATAGGAACCTATAAGGATAATATAAGGGGCGTCTATATAATAAGAGAAGCTGAAAGGGGCTTAAGTCTAATAGAAGAAGAAGCTAAAGAAGGAAACTCGCTCTTGCTTTAAGTATAGAAAGGTAAGGTATATTATACGGGATTATAAGGAGTTATATAAAGAAGAGTTAACTTAGAAGGTATCCTTATTAACTACTCGAGTTATTGAGGAGTTATCTGAGAGTAATAACTCGGGAAAAGAATAGCTCTATATAAAAAGCGCTATATAGAGTAGAAGGAAGATGTGGTATAGGATTAGAAAATATTTAAGCCTTTAATAGATAAGCTACCCTTTTTAATATTAACTCTAATAAATAAGGAAGCCTTTATAGAAACCTTAGTTAATTTAGGATACCTATTATACGGAGTAATTAATTCTTGTTTTACCCGGAAATATAACCTCTAGTATATCAAAATCACTCCTCGTAAGCTTATTAGAATAGGAGAATAAGTTATAGGAAGGATTAATGAGGTTATTACTATTCGAACTAATATCGACGGCTATATAGATAATAAGGTATTCTTTTATATAGCTCCAAAGCTCATATTATATGATTTAATACTTAGCTTAGCTTAGATACGGAAGAACTAGGTACTCTTAAGTATAGATCATTTATCGTTAATAATAGGGAGCTAAAGGACTTATATCTGGAACTAAAATAAGAGGGGCCCTTTTGAGCGAATATAGTACCTATCTCAGCTATAGCCTTTATATAGAATATAAAAAGGAAGTATAAGGGGTAGTGAGTAGAAGTGTTTTCTATAAGTATAGCCGATATTAAGAAGGTACTTATAGTCCGGAAAGAAACCGACTCTTATATAAAGCTCCTAGAGTACTACTCTAAGTTCCTAAGTATATTTAACTATTTAGAAGCCGAGAAGTTACTACCGCTTCGTGGTCCCGGGACTAACTATACTATTAAGCTAGAGAAGGTTAATAGGAAAGAACCTATAGTACCTTAGGGTCCCCTATATAATATATCACGAGATGAGCTTATAGTACTTCGGAAGACCTTAATAGGCTTACTTAATAAGTAGTTTATTCGAGTAAGTAACTCTCTAGTAGTAGCTCTAGTTCTCTTTATATAGAAGCTAGGTAGTAGTCTACGGTTTTATATAGATTATTAGGCTCTAAACCGGATCTTAAGGAAAGACTAGTACCCGCTACCCTTAATCTATAAGACGCTTCGTATAATTAGTAAAGCGAAGTAGTTTATAAAGCTTAACGTAATTATAGCTTTCTATAAGATCCGGATTATAGAAGGAGATGAGTAGAAGATAGCTTTCCGTATAAGGTATAGACTCTATAAGTAGCTTATAATACTATTTAGGCTAGCTAATACCCTAAGTACTTTCCAGAAGTATATTAACTAGATATTAAGAGACTACCTCGACGAGTTCTACTTAGTATATATTAATAATGTCTTAGTATACTCTAAGGGAATACTAGCCGAGTATAGGGAGTATATATAGAAGGTACTACGCTAGCTATAAGAAGTAGGACTATAGTTAAATATTAATAAGTACGAGTTTAAGGTCTAGTCCACGAAGTACCTTAGGTTTGTGATTAAGGCATCGGTAGGTATATAGATAGATCCCGAGAAGGTAAAGGCTATCCTTAGCTAGGAAGCCCCGAGGTCTATAAAAGGAGTATAGAGCTTTATTAGCTTCGTAAACTTCTACTAGAAGTTTATCTAAGGGTTCTTAGACGTTATATAGCTAATAATAAGCCTAGTAAAGAAGGATACTACATTTATATAGATAGCTAAGATAGATCAAGTATTTAAATAGCTCAAAGGACTCTTTATAGAAGCGCTAGTACTAGTATCGTTTAACGCTAATTATACGACAATCGTTGAGACTAACTTATCTAGGTAATATATTAGGGGTACTCTTATATAGTATAGAGATAATAGGGTACTCCGACTATATAGCTACTTCTTAAAAAAGAACCCCCCTACTAAATGCAATTACGAGATCTATAATAAGGAGATATTAGTAATCGTGTAGTGTCTTAATAAGTGAGATATAGAGCTAAGAAGTATAAAGGACTTCTAGATTCATATAGATCACAAGAGCCTAGAATACTTTATAATAGTCTAGAAGCTTATAGAGCGCTAGATATATTAGTCCCTTACTCTTTCACGGTATAACTTTATGATCTAGTATATACTAGGTTATATGAACGAGAGAGTAGATATACTCTCGCAAAGAGAGTAAGACCTCCCGGTGTCCCTATTAGATAAGAGGCTTAAGTATCGACACGTTTAGTTACTATAGCTAGAGATATTTGCTCCCCCGAAGGCTATATAAAGGGTATAGGCTATACTAATAGTAGTAGTAATATAGGGAGGCCTCTAGAGCCTCTAGAGAGATATAGAAGGGATAGATGCTTTATATAGAGTAATAGTAAGAGCTATATAAGAAGGGAAGCGCGTGTTCCCCTTAGAGCTCTAGGTTAAGGTATTAATCTTAGAGTATAAGTTAGATAGCTAAGGGTAACTCTTATTCCGGGGACGTTATTAGGTCCCTAAGTTAGAACCACTCTATATAGGGCTTATCTAAGAGACTCACGACTCTATAATAGCTAGGTACCTAGGCTAAGAAGTAACGGCTACCTTAATAATAAGATAGTTCTTCTAGCTAGGTATACTCGGAGAGGTTAGGTGATTCATATAGAACTATAACAGCTATTAGAAGAAGTAGGCTTAAAGGGACTATTACTACGGGTTTTTAAAACCTTTACCTATCCCTGAGAGAATCTAGAGTAAGATCTCTATAGACTTTATTACTAGGCTACTATTAAGCTAGGGTTATATAGACCTATTAGTAATTATAGATAAGCTTAGTAAAGGCATTATCCTAGAACTATACTTGAGTCTTACTATAGAGGTAATAGCTAAGACCTTTATATGAGTCTTTTACCGATATTATAGTCTTCTAAAAGCGATTATCTCGGACTATAGACTATAGTTTACTAGAGTACTTTGGGTACGAGTCTACTAACTCCTAAAGATTATATAAAGGTTATCTATAGTATTTAGTCCAGAGATAGATAGGTCTATAGAATAGATAAATTAGAATATCGAAGTATTTATATATATATACGTTAACTATATATAAGAGAATTAGGTGTCCCTAATACCTTTAGCCGAGCTAGTAATTAATAACCACGATACTACTAGTACTAGTATTAGCCTATTCTTCTTAACCTATAGCTACTATATATACCTAGTAGAGTTAGACGATATCGAAGTCCCTATATAAGAGAGGATTAGCCTAATTCAGTAGGGTAAAGCTATTATATAGAAGCTGAGAGATACTTGTAAGTAGGCTTAAGTATCTATAGTAGTAGTATAATAGGTTTAAGAGGACGTAACTAACCGGATAAGATAGTAAGCGCCTAGCTTTAAAGTAGGGGATAAGGTCTAATTAAACCTTGAGAATGTCTATATAAAGCGGCCGTCAAAGAAGTTTAACTCTAAGAATACTAAGTACGAAGTAATTAAGGTAATTAGCTCTTATAGCTATAGACTTAATATACCGCCGGGAATCCGTAACATATTCTATTCCTAATTATTACGTCCGGTAGTAATAGACCCGCTACTATCCTAGTATATAACTAACTCTTAGCTAGAGCCGGAGCTAGTTAATAGAAGTAAGGAATATGGAGTAGAGAAGATCTTAGGAAAGAGAGTTATATAACGAGGTTAAGGTTACTAACGTTAAGTTTTGGTAAAATAAATAGGGTATATAGACCCTACTTAGGAGCCTGAGTCAGCTTTCTAAGACGTTATTACGCTAGACGTATATAAGTCCCTCTCTAGGGAAGGGGAGGGGGAGGGGGGGGGTAATATAATAGGTTAAGACCTATAGAGAGACTAGGTACCTAAGAGCCCTAGGTACCTATATTGTCCTACTAACGGCTCTATACGGAATATAAATTATCGTATAGAGCCTAGACTTAGTTTCTCTCCTTAGATTATTCTTCTTATATTTAGGGAAACTATTTAATTAAGTATACTACTACTGACCTATAATAAGAAGAGCTCAAAAGTTGAAGAGAGGAACCGCTATTAAAGTAAGAGACCGGGATTAGATAAGTACTAAAAATTAACGCTATTATTATAGTATTAAGATAGAGAGTTATACTAAATTCTAACCTCAATTAAGCTAGAATTAGAGCCTTAGCTAAAATTAAGCTAGAAATAGATATAGTATAATTTATAGGAGTTTCCTAGCCTATTAACTTTAAGGTCTCTACCTATATTAATCTATATACTTAGACCTATAGAGGAATATCGTACTAGGTTTATTAATGATAAGTTTTTAAGTATACTTAACGAAGAGCTAGTAGTAATTCAAATTTACTTCTATTTCTATCTATATAGCCCTTCTACCTTCTAAGGCTATTAATACACGGCTATAATTAAGATAGATCCTAACTAATAGAGCTTCTCTAGTAACTAGATTACTAAACTAATGTTTATCCCTATATAGTAGAAACCCCTATATACCAGAAAAAATAATAGGTACTTTAACTTCAAGTATCTTAAAATCTATATATACTTTAATATCTCTTATATTTTCTTATAAGTTATATTCTATAACTACTTCCGGATACCTTAAACCCCTTCTACTAGAAAATCACATTTATATCGTTACCCTTATACCTAATTTATATAGAATATCCTTTTAAAGTATAATA
The DNA here is from genome assembly GCA_021399465.1 of Hyaloscypha sp. PMI_1271. NCBI lineage: Eukaryota > Fungi > Ascomycota > Leotiomycetes > Helotiales > Hyaloscyphaceae > Hyaloscypha > Hyaloscypha sp. PMI_1271. Next base: position 291 of record JAJTUS010000374.1, on the reverse strand, counting down.
GACTTCTTTTACCATAGCTCTACTACTAAATTCCTACTATCCCTAATACTTATAAAGAGGTCTTATCCGAGCTCTAAAGCCTAATACTTATATAGGAAATCGTTATTAACTTTGTGGTTACTATAGCGCGCAAATTCATATATAATAGCTACACGGATCTATACCTCGGATTAAAGCGAGACGATTTTGGTTAGTGCGAAATAACCCCGTAATATTTACGTTATAATTTCAATTATGAAGCCTTAGGTATAAAGGCTAATAGTGGCCGGAGGTACTATAGTACCTAATACG
>JAJTUS010000373.1:0-26407 GCA_021399465.1 Hyaloscypha sp. PMI_1271 | reverse complement strand
TAATAATTATCTCTCTTATTCCGAGGTATGAAAAGATATCTTCGATTAAGAATCTAAGTAAGGGAGGATACCTAGTAATAAGAAGAGATCTCTAAGGCATATATTAATATAGTTATTTATTAGCTATTAAAGGGCTACTTTAGCTTTCTCTAGAGTCTCGTATTCGTCTATATACTAAGGGTACTTTCTCTTTCTTAGGAGTACTTAATTAGTTAGAGCTTTAGTTATCTCTTCGTCTATAATTTCCTTAATATTAGTATTATCTTTAGGTAAGATAATATTATCCTTATCTTCACTAGCTATAGTTCTAGATTCTTGAGTACCAAATACCCTTATACTTTAGTAAGTAGTACTATAGTAATTCTCTTTATCTAGTTAAGTCTTAGTTACTCTTACTAGATTACTAAAACTAATTAACTTAGCCTTTCCCTTCTTAATTATTACTATATTTATACTTAAAGTATCTAAAGAAATAAAACTCTTAGGGAATAGACCACGGTTTATACTAGTCCCAAAGATACTAATAGTCTATCCTAGTAGGATAATAGTTAGCTTAGAAGTAATAGGATTAAGTATTATTACTCCTTAGTTAGAGATAGTCTCTTAAGCGATATTTAGAAAGCGTTAGTTTAATCTATATCTAGCTAGAATTTAAGGGGCTAGACTAGTTAAGGGGCGGTTAGGTCTATTAATATTAAAGTTTATACTAGTAGTAGTAAGTTAGACTTAGAGACTATAAGGGCGAATACGATTTAGACTTATAAGCCAAGTATCGAGGCTTCTTAGTCCTAAATATAGCTTCCTATTATAGTTAAGATAATATATACTAGCCTCGAAGTCCTATAGGTAGTCTAGGTAATAGTTAGTATAATGTCTTATACTATTAACCTTAGCTTCGTCCTAGTAGTACTAGTATTAAGTATTATAGATATTAGTAAGCGGGTTAATATTAAAGGTATAAATAGTTCTATAAGGGTTATAGCTCTCGTAAGGTCCTTTCTAAGGTTTTAGGTTAATAGGATAAGGTTATACTAAGGACCTATTATTATTCCTTTAATTTATTAATTCACTAAGATAAATCTTTAGGTTAGTTATCTCTTTCGTTAAGATATTAATCTAAGCTCTCTTAATAAGAGGTAACCTAGTAGTTACTATAGGAGTAAGTTTCTTAGTACCTTTAAGTACTTTAATAGAATATCTATACTCTTATACTAGGTCTTTAATATCTCGCTTATATTCCGCTATAGGTTCCTTCTATAACTCTAAGGCCTCATTAGTCTAGTTAACTTATATGAAGTCTAGGGTATTCTTATAGAAGTCCTTAAACTTTATATAAGTTTCTAGTTTTAGATTATTAACGTAGTATTAAGTAAGAATTTTCTCTCGGTATTTTAATAGAAGTCCTAGAAAGAAGAGGTAGCCTTAGTCGACTTCGGAAAGGACCTTCTTTTCTATTAATATAGTAGAGATAAATATATATTAATAGTAGTAGTCCTTAATACTTCGGCTATCTTAATTAATCTTAATAAACTTAGAGAGAAAACTTATAGAGTAAGTTAACTAATAGCTATCTTTGGATCTAAACTCGGCCTTTAATATATTAATAAGGTTTTCCTATATTTTATCTTTCTCGCTAAACTTAGGTAAAGACTTAATAATTTCCTTATAGATTATATTATAGTACCTAAGTAGCTTAGCTTTCTTATTATTAATAGAATAGATATTATATAAGTCTATATAGTAATTAAGGAAGTTAGTTATATTAAATCTAGTAAAGATTAGAGTACCTTCTAAGCCTAGTATAAGTAATAGGAAAAAGAGGGATAATACCTCATATTATAAATAGAGTAATAGGATTTAATAGTATATATATTAGTATTTCTTTAAGGGAGGTTCTAATATTAGGTAAAGTATTACTTAGAGTATTATCGAGGGTAGTTATAAGTAAGGGGGAGTTTAGTTTAGACGTGTTTTCCACGGATTAGGGTTATCTTTTCTTAACTAGTAATTTAATAGGTTCTTATTCTCTCTAATTAGCGATATTAGAAGAGTATCTATATTTTCGTGATTTTCTCTCTAAAGGTCCTAGTTATAAGAGTTTAGTATTCTATTTATCTTTAAATAAGTTATTTGTAAACTAAAGTATTAAGTCTCTTTTTCTTTAAGGGGTTATTATATCTACTTCTTCCTAAGTTAGGCTTAATAAGAATATTCGAGTTAAGTAATTAAGTATCTTAGTAATCCTTCTAATTACTCCCGCTAATATTACTAGTATAACTAATAGTAACTATACTAGTTTATATACTATATACTTAAGGAGCTTCCTAAGTTTAGCTAGTTTCCGATTTTCCTAAAGTAGTAGTTTAGCTACCTTAGCTTTAGTTTCGGACCCTATAGTAATATCGCTTTAGTTATTAGGTATTAGTTCTAAGATACTATTTCTATAATATTATATCAAGTATCTTAGTTTCTTTATATTAGCTTTATAAGCTCTAGTCTTCGCTTCTATTCTTTCTCTATTCTCTTCTTCGTAATCTCCGTATTTCTTAGGGTCTCTAGCGGTACTTACTATTTTCTGTATTAAATTTTCTATTTTCTTATTAGTTTCTCTTTTTCTCAGGGCTCGTTATACTTATTATATTAAGAGACTATTAGTTCGCTCTTATAAAAGAAGAAGTTAATTTATATTGAAATTATCCCTATATCGCTTACTAATAAAGAGGGGATTATAGGAATATAATATATAATAATAAATCGAATAAGTACACGTACGAATTAAGGAGGCATTATATAAGTGAAGTGTGTATTAAGTTACTTAAGGTCCCCTTTATTGAAAAGGTGAAAGGCTAAATACTAAAGGGAGTAAGAAGCTAAGGAATCACGTATAAATACCTAACCTGCCCTATATCTACTAGATCCCTATTATACTATCTCTAGAGATATACGCCTATACTTTAGAAGGTTTTAGAAGCTAATAAGTGAGATCTCTCTTCTTCTTTCTCGATAGTCTTTTACCTTAAACTTTAGGTTTAGAATTATCCCTAGAGTATTTAAGGATTTCTTAGACGAGATATTAAGTAATAGATAATACCTTTATATATAAGTCTTATATAAATATTAAGAACTATAATTAGTAATTAGCTTTCCTAAAGGGAATAGAATAGTACTCTTTAACTTACCTCTAACCTAGGTTAGATATCCTTTAAAGAAGTTATAATAGAGATAAATTATCTAAATAAGTATATAAGATCTTTAATTACTTTATTAGATTTAATAATCTCGTCCTACGAGTTATTTAATAAATCTTACTAGACGTCTATTATTAGAGCGATATTTAACTAAGATTTAGTAAGTAAGTTACTTATATCTATCGCGAATATTTTATACTTAGAGGTAAAGGGTATATTTAAACTAAGGAGAATAATTAGTATAGCTACTAGGGGTTACCTAATATTAAGTACTTAAGCCCTCTATTAGTAGGGCTATTAAGATATTATATTACCTTACTTTTAGCTAAATCCTAGATAACTATTATAGCTTAGTTATTTAAGTAAGTAGATAAGATAAGACTATCTAATACTCGTATCCCTAAACCCTTTATAGACGATATTACTTAATATAAGAGTATATAATACTAGGCTATCTATAGTGCCCTAAAGGAGGTTATATACTATTATTTACTCTTTCCTATTATAATCTAGGAGGTAGAAGTATTAGTTCTAGTCTACGATTATACTAGTTAAATTAGATAAGGTTACTAGATACCCCTATTATTATCGAATAATATAGATAGTATTAGATATATGAGGGCTAATAGCTATAAGACCTTATATAAGGAGTATTTCGATCCTCTAAGTAACTAAAATATATAGTAATAGCTAGTCTATTTAGTCCCTCGCTACTAAGCCTAAAACTAGCTAGTTTTAATACCCTATAGCCTTAGGATCCTACTAATAATCGTTTCTAAGTCTCCTAGGTGTCTTATCTTAAATATAAACGAAGGACTAGACTTAGTTATTAAATATATATCTAGGAAAGAGATAATAAACCTTTTAATCGTCTAGCCTCTTCCCTAATTAGTATACTAACTCTCGGATTAGTATTAATATTGTGCCAAAAAAAATACACCTAGCCTCGATTAGCTAATATAATAAGGAAGATTACTACTATATATAGTCCTAATAGAATTACTTAGAGAGAAACTACTCTTATACCTCTTCCCTCCCCCTTCTTTTCTCACGATTACTAAACTCCCTCCCTTACTATCGTCGTCTTATAGCTATAGTATTAGCTAAGATTCTACTAACTTATAGTTATCTCCCTAAGGTCTTAATTATTTCTTATTACTACTTCTTATATCGATAGCCGCCTTTAACTCTATAATACCTATAGCTTACTATATACTACTATCCGAATCCGACCCTCCCTAATATCTTTACTCTATATATACGTACTTCCGCTAGCTCCTTTATAGCTATTAGGTAATTACCTTAACTATATAAGTATAATATGTTCTTTATCTATATTCATAGACTTCTACGCCTCCTAAGAGAGCCTATTATTTATATATAAGTAGATCTATATTATTAGGTAACCTCTCCTTACTTACTTACTAGATATATATTAACTAATATTAATTATATAAGATAGTATTCTACTAATAATAAGAGAGAAGGTTAATAGTAACTATACCCTCTCCTAGTAGCGAATTCATTAAATTCAGACCTGGGTACCTAACGAGTCTTAGTCCTCTTAGTACTATAAAGGCCACACTTATATCTCTTTAGTATTCCTCTCCTCTCCTCCTTTATATTAGAAAGTATATATAAATGCCTTTATATATATATACTAATATATCCTTAGTATCCTTAAGCTATATATACCTTAGCCTATAATAACTCTAGTACTATAAACTACTAGAAAAGGTCACTAAATAGTGTAATAGCTAGGCCTTAATAAGGAATACTATTTCTATAGTAGTAGTTAAAGGTACTCGTGATCTATTCTATTAAACTTACTAGCTTACCTTATTAGCGCGCTTCTCGACCTTTATTATACTTATTATTAGTAGGCTATAGCGAGAAAATCGTAGTAGTAATTTAGTTATAGAGATTAGTCGTAGACTATAGAATATTATTAATTATAAGCTCCGGAATATCTTCTTCTAGTTTAGTAAGAGGTCTCGCGATAATGAGAAAATAAGCGAGTTAAGATAATTTTAGGGCTAAGTAACCTAGGTATAAGTTCACTTTACTCTAGTTAAGTATAGAGGTACCTTCGTTTCTTATTCCCTAAAATCCTATATTACTAAGCTCTCGGTTATATGATTTCGTTAAGGGGGGATCTTTCTTTAACCTTTATCTTAAGCTTTAGTAAGTAAGGATCCGCTTTTATAATTTACTATTTAATTATATATCACTTTTTATATAATTTATAAATAGAAGTTTTATACCTAATAAATACTAGTAAGGATACTTAGCGAGAAATACCGAGTGAAAAATGCCCTATAGTTATACAGCTAATAAATATTATAAGAAATACTTAGTGAGAAATACCGAGTAAGAAGTGCCTCACGTATTAATAAACATTAATAAGAAATATCGTTCCTTATCTGTATTTAGTTTTAGCTACTTAAGAGAAGGCTTTAATAGAGAATAAGCTAACTTATAGCTTTTAACTAAGTAATTACTCTTATTCTAGGCCCGTGGTTTATATATACCTTCTAGGAGTTAGGTTTCAAAAATTAGATATTAGAAAATATATTTAAAATATCCTAGGTAATAGGGATATTACTTTATAGATTCCCTAGTTATTCCTATAAGAGAGAATAATATCACTCGATATAGTGTGTTAAAGGATTATTCAAGTTATTCAAGTTATTCATGAATAAATCATGAATAACTTGAATAAAATATGAGTAACGAATATCTTAAATAACTTGAGTAAAATAGAATAATTATTCATGAATAACATGAATAACTATGAATAACCACGTGAAAGTCATGTATTGAATTTTAAAAAATGAATTAAGGTACTTATTAAGTAGCCTTATATAAGCTAAGCTAGTACTTATATAAGGGTACTTAAATACTAATTTTCTATAATAATAAACTAGAAGTATTACTAAGGCTCGATTTGCTTACTAAATGTAACTACTACTTGATTGGGTAGCGACGTGACGCTAGGTGTAGGTCTCCCCGGAGCCTTACCTGATTAGGCTAGCTTAGTCACGTGTACCAATCACGTGCGTTATTCAAGTTATTCATGAATAACTTGAATAATATATGAATAGAATAAGAGTAACAGGTTTTGAGCTTGAATAAAATAAGAGTAACGGCTGTTATTCTATTTTACTCTATTCATTTGACACACTGACTCGATAGGATTAGTAAAGCTTTAATAATTCAAAAAAGCTTCTTAACTTATATATATTAGCTAAGATAATTCAAGTTATTTATCCTAGGCTTATTTATATCTTAGTTACTTTTAGTAATAATAGAAGCAACGATATATATTAGAAGTGAGGTATATATATAGGTAGACTAATCCGGGGAGGTTAATCTACGAATACTAATCTAGGTAGATACGGAGATGTATTTAGGGAGACTAATCTAGTAGTTAATCTAGGGAGGATTCTTAGGTAAATATATTTAATAATTTATTTTAGGGAAATAAAGGAGAGATTAATATAAGTAGATTATTAGGTAGATATATTTAGGGATTCTAATCTAGGGAGGTTAATCTAGGGAAGTTAATCTAGGTAGATTTATTAATTAAATATAGGAGATATATAAGAAGATAGACTAAAAGAAATATAGTAATTCCTTTATTACGAGAAATCCTAGATATAAATAATTAATTCTAGGATAGAAGACTTCCTCTATACTATACTATAATTAGTTTATAAGAGAAGATATTAAAAGATAAGAACTAAGGAGACTAAAAGTCTACCTTATAGCTAATAGGTTTACTACTAATAAGTTCGCTACTAATATATTTATTACTAATAGGTTTATTACCCGATAAGTCTATAGCTAGTAGATCTTATAGCTAGCCGATTTTTATCCTTATATAAGTAGATTCCGTGTATTCGCTAGACTAATAACTTACTTACTAGGAGTTCTAGCCCGGGAGTAATAGCTTAGGAGCTCTAGCCTAGGACTAATAGTCTAGGAGTAATAGCTTAGGAGTAATAGCCTAGGACTAATAAATAAGAGTTCTAGCTTATCTTAGCCGAGATTTCTATTATTATAATATTTTATTTATCTAACTCTAACTAGAGTTACTCTTTTAAAAGTACTTTAGTAATATCTAAAAATAGATTTGAAATCTAAGGGGAAAAACTTTCGATTCTTAGCTATAGACTAGCTTTATATTTTTAGTACTATTATAGTCTATACTACTCCTATATTCGGGCTTAGAGGCTACTAATTCTAGTAGATTTAAGAGCTAGTAAGTACTATTACTACTAGTTTAAAGATCTAGTTTAGATACTACCTTAAATGTTTCCTCTAGTATAGCTTCTTTACTATAATCACAACTATAGCTTTATTAATTATACCTCTATACTTATTAAATACCTAACTACCTCAATAACCTAAGGAATACTAATTCGATATACCTTCCCCTTTACTTACCTCTATACCTATTATTAAATAATACGAAGCCTTTATACTCTTAACTACCTTCGTTAAGCCTTCTTATACGAAAAACCTCGCGAATACTATACTACTTATAGCCCGAAAACTATACCCCCTATATTTGGCTAGGTAGCCGGGAGAAGTAAGTAGAGGTATAATAAGATAGTAAGAGAGGGTAATTAGCTAGATAATTAGGATTATATTAATAATATTAAGTAAATACATTTAGGGTCAAAGTTATAGATAATAGACTCTAAAGTATTCGAGCGTGGTTTAGGTGAAAGTAATATCCTTCTTAGGAGTTACTATCTTTCTACTACTCGATTATAATTAGTATTAAGTCTACTCTTAAACTATTAGTAGCCTTTTCATTTATCTATGGATTAATCCTACTATTACTTATTACTAAGTAAAAGAGAGAATTTAGAAAGAAAATAGTTAAGTTAATAGTTAAGTTAAATTCTATTATATAAATATTTTATATTTAAAATATGAAGATTTATTAAATATTACTCCTAAAAGAGAAAAGACCCTATATAATATATTAAGTAAGTAGCTAGAGATACTATCCGAGTTCTTTCGAGATAGTATCCTAATTATTATAACTACTAAGTTAATAGTTTCTAACTAAGCTCTAAGTAACTAGTTCTAATATTCGGCACATACTAATAATATTCGGATACGCTTTCTGAATATACTTAAGGAGTAACTTGAGGTATGTATAGTCGTAATTAGTAATCGAGTAACTAGATTATATATTAGTATAAGTAATTATTTAATAATCCGCGATTAGATCTATCCGTATATTCTCTTCTTAATCTCTAGCCTAATAAGTAAACTAACCCTAATACCTAGACTAGGTACTAGACTATCTTTCTTCTTATTATAACCTTTTACCTAGATTACTTATTACTAAGTAAACTAGAGGTCCTTTTTAAGTACCGCTAGGGCTACTAATAGAGTCTCTAGATAATAGTCTAGAAATATATATTTCACGTATTCCTTATAAGCTTTATTATTATTATTCTTACTACTTCCGCGAGCTTATATACTATTAATCCTCTACTTAGTTACTTAATAGTGAAACTCATTATAGCCTTCGAGGGTTCGGTATTCTACTATAAACCGACGCTACTACTAGAAGTCATTATCCGTATCTAACTTCTATAATATTAAATAATACTCGTGATACTATATATAGACTAAGCTATTAATTATATTAGACTACTAGAAAAGCTCGCGCGATTAATCTATAAAGAGGCTATAGACTTTTAATATCTCCTAATACTTATTAAGGATATTAATAAGGTCTAGCTAAGGAAATAAGCTAGTAACTATCTCTAAGGAAATACGCTTACTTCTCTTTCATTTAGTATACTCCTAGAGCTTCTTTGTGACGTGTAGCGGGTTACACGTGACATTGGCTCATGTGATATACCTCGGCTCTCGGGCAGCATGGTCGGCGATCAGGAGGATTGACGATTCCATTACATCACAGGAATACCACTGATTAGTAGGCTAGCTAGTGCTTATCAATTGCTAGATTATACGTACGTCATTCTGGGCTCCTATTTACAGGAGCCCTCCCTGGACCTCTGAGGAGGGATAGAGATTAGTTCTGTACTGAATTTGACACTGGTGATTTTTAACACCACAACTCTGATTCTACCCATTGCCTTATTACCTACCAACAACCACCTCACATTCTTATACTTCTCGTAGTTATAGTACTAGTATATAAGGATATCCGGGTTAGCTTTAGAGTAAGAATAGTAGTTATCTAAAAGAGGGCTAGTCCCGTAACTAGCGCTCCCTATTAAGTCTAGTAATAAGTCTAAGATCTTATCTAAGGTATAGTTTAACGATATTAATATATTTCCTAGGCTATAGTTACTATTCTATATAAAAGCGTGCTTCTAAGATTTATCTCTATTAGGGTTACTAGGACCTATAACTACTTAGGGATTAATACTAGGAAGGCTATTATCTCTATAATATATTATAGAGTATATTAAAATAAACTAATTCGTGGTATCTTTACTTAGCTTAGATTCGAGCTCTAGAAGTAGATTATTAGTTCTTTCTTATAGGTAGGGCGGGATCTCTATTATAGCTTAAAGGTATAATTATCACGGGCTAGGCCTTTATATAAAGAAAACTAGTAGTATTAATATAAGAAGAAATAACTAAGGAGAGAAAGAGAGAGTCTCGCTCTTATACGAGCTAAATATACACGGGCTATGTACCGTACGCTCCTATAGCTATAGTAATAAAGGTCACATAACCGAGTCCAAATCACGGGTCTAACCCGTTATATTACCCCCCTCCCTATAGAGCTAGAGGCTTACTCGTCTTCAAAGTCGCTAGAATCGAGCTCTCCTAGAATCTCATTAACTTAATATACCCTCGAGGTACTAATCTTTGCCGTATGACTCCTAGAGTCAGCTTCTAGTCTAACTAGTGCTAAGTACGTATAATTCCGTATTCGGTGGCTAGTATTACTATAGCGTAAGTATAGCCCCTTCTCTTTATAGGCCTTAATTACGTCCTTTGAGACCCGCTTTATATATGTCCTAGATATAGAGGCTATATATACTTCTAGGGCGGTTTCCTAATCTATAGTCGTATTATATGAGCCTATATCCGTTGACTAATAGCCTTTACTATAGCCTCGTTCTAAGTCCAATACTACTCGCCGAATAATAGTAATATAGCCTTTAAAATTCTTAAGCTTTTCTACCGGTATAAGAACTATATGAAGCTCCTTTAAGAAACTAGACTCTAAAAATAATCGTTTAACCCGATTCGGCTATAAGACTCTATCTATAGCTATGAGACTATACTCAAACTCTATAAAGTAGACCATAAAAGGCTTATTCTTTTACTAGAGTACTATTATTTACTATTCGCTACTATCTACTTCCTCCTATATATCGTATATAGCGTCTAATTAATTATATAGCTCTATAACTATCCCTTGTTAGCCTACGCTCTTTACCTATAGTATAACTTGTAATAGAGCTTTCCCTCGTAATCGCGAGTAGTAATACTAAAAATATATAATATCCTTATCGTCTTCTATATCTACTTATAGCTTAGCTCGTAGCTATATAGCCTAAGTAGGGTATTCCTTCCGAGAGCTATCAAATATAGGTATATTAGGTAACTAATCACGACGATGACTTTCCCTTATATTAAGCTAAGCTTATAAGGTCTATATAAGGCCCTCAAGGGCTTGAATTCGTTCTAATAGGATATTAGCTTACTAGGGGGGCGATTACTAGCTATTCGTAGTTATCTGTCCGACTCGTAAAAAATTCGATAAAAAACTAGGGGCTCCGAGAGCCACTAGCGTATAATAATCTAATTAAAGGAGATATTTCTAATATCACGGGCTAGGCCTTTATATAAAGAAAACTAGTAGTATTAATACAAGAAGAAATAACTAAGGAGAGAAAGAGAGAGTCTCGCTCTCGCGTGAGCTAAATATATACAGGCCACACACTGTGCGCTCCTATAGCTATAGCAATGAAGGTCATATGACCGAGTCCAAACCACGGGTCCAACCCGTTATATAGATAGACCTAGTGAACCCCTTCTATAATAGTATAGTAGGTTCTTTTAGACTACCTATAAGTACGAGTAGAACTACCTCTTCTTAGATATTCTCTATAATACTACTAATACGAGAGGGAAGGGAATTACATTATTCTTTATTTAGAGATTAATATACTTCATATTCTTTAGTAGACGCTTACCCGGCGCTATAGCTAAAGCGTTATGAGGGTAATTACCTCGAAACCCGGAAGTTAATATAACCGGGAAAAGCGATAAGGCATCTCTCTATAATACCGAGTTAGGGCTAGCACTGCCCTAAGCCCTAGTAGCCGAGCCTTTAGTATAGAAACGAGTATAGAGAGATCGCCTAATACCCCCGCCTCTATTAAGCTAGGAATAGATAGTACTAGTCCCTGCTTTATAAGCTAGCGAGAATTCGTCGAGCTAGGAATAGATAGTACTAGTGCCTACTTCATAAGCTAGCGAGAATATATATATTCATCCCTATTCTCTAGATTATACTTTTCGGAAAACTATAAGGTAAAGCGAGTAACTACTAAGTATATTTGGAAAGGTATATATTTAATAATAATAAGAGGCTATGGCCTCACCCTAGAGAGGTGCTATAACGCGGTAGTTAGCGATAGTATATATACTATAGTACTAGTATTAAGAGAAGAGAGGGAGATTAATAAATTACTAATTGCTTCTAGAGTAGGATCTATCGTAAAAAATGAGCCCTAACCTATAACACCCGAGCCGAAAAAAAGAATAATCGTAGAGGGATGACTTACTCATTTTGTAATTAGAATACAAAATCGTACTAGTACTAATTCTCGTACTACCTATAACTCTCGTACGAGCCTATGTGCTCCCACTAGCCCGTATGCTCCTACTAGCCTTGATTCTCGTGCTAGCCTGGATTCTCGTGCTACCCATAATTCTTGTGCTAGTACGTGAGCTCGTACGAGCTCAAAGTCTCGCACGAGCCTGTGTGCTCCCACTAGCCCGTATACTCCTACTAGCTTATATACTTCCACTAGCCTTGATTCTCGTGCTACCTATGACTCTCGTGCTAGTATGTGAGCTCGTACTAACCTGTATACTATTAATAAATCTTTATTAGTTCTCGTAGATCGAGAGCTGGGTCGTAATTATAGTATTAGCGTGGATAACTAACGAATACCCCTCTTCCTCGCACGCCAAAGCTCCGTTTCGTCTTACTATAACCACGTTAGTCGAGGGTATATGATCAGTCTGCTAAGCGGTCAAAGTTACTATCCGGAACCTCGATCGACGACTATCTCAGTTGTCCTCTTCAGGCCTAATCTCACTGCTACTGATATGTACTTTGTTTCAAAGAGGGTGGCTCAGATAATGCACACCGCTCCCTCCGCTGAGCATAAAAGGGGGTCGCAGATGAATTCCTCACCAGCGAGCTCTCCTTCAACTCCCCGGGCCAAAAAGTGGTCTAATTGAATACTAATTAATAACTTCATCTCTGACAAGTCTGGGCATTGGTTTATATACAGATCTACTAACCGATAGTCGTTTCCTCTATTATGGGATAAGATCGTAAGTTTCGTGACGAAATACATACAGGCCGCTAATAAAAAAACAGTAAATGTCATATCCACTCCTAATAAATCTGCTACCTCGGGATTTCTAATATCGAGAGCAAGATTGTTCTATAATATACTAAATAGGAAGACATTACGTTTGAATTAATACGGCTATATATTTGAGTTTAGGAGCGGCATAGCCGATTATTATTATGAATTTACTACTTTATCTTAACCTTTGCCCTATCCTGCCTTCGATTATATATCGTGAAGTGAATTTCAAATCATTATAGCGTCGCCTGCTATCTAACCGCAATTTACCCCGCTCTGAGAGGGTAGGGTAAGCGTATCCGTCAACATTTACTTTAGTATCTTAGCCCTCGAGTAGTATCTCGACTCACTAGCTAACACCTTCGAGTGCGATGTGTGCGATAGGTTGACCGCACTGGATGGTTTGAGAGTGCTGGAAACAAAACACGTCGTCCACAAACCTGTCGTCCACAAACCTGTCGTCCACAAACCTGTCGTCCACAAACCTGTCGTCCACAAACCTGTCGTCTATAAACCTGTCGTCCATAAACCTGTCGTCCACAAACCTATCGGCTATAAACTTGTCGGCTATAAAGCTATTCGCTATAAACATGTCGTTTATTATTACAGTATTAAGAGAGGTAGGAATAGTCCCTCAAGAGTGAATAGTCGCTCACTAAGGACTGAAATGATGTGACCCAGAGTTCTACTACTATTTGGAATAACTAGAGAACTATTAGTACGAGGAAATAGTTAGTACAAAAATTAGGTTAGCACCAAAATACTATTAGTACAAACGCATAGTTAGTGCTATGAAACTATTAGTACTACGAGGCCGTTAGTACTATTAAAATATTAGTATAAGAAATTTATTAGTACTAAAAAACTACTAGTACTATAAAACTATTTGTATAAACAATTTGTTAGTACTATAAACCTCCCTATCTAGGCAGTCATGTATTATCTAAGTGACACTCGCCCTTAAGTGGGGGATATAGGGTGGGATTACCGAGATAGTAACCCTTAAGAACAAGAGGGGGATGACCTACTCGCTTGCTCGTAATTACCCTAGTAGAGCTATTACGATTCTGATATCGCGTTGATCTTCCTCGATCTTACCTAGAAAGCTTGGCTGCTATATAAACATGCGTAATAAAAGTCAAAGAAATCAAAGCGAGACTACTCGGAGGAAAAAACGGACTATTATTAAGAAAGTGCATGAATATAGAAAGCTCCCTGGTGTACTTATTGTTCCATTGATAAAAGAAATTGGCCACTATTAATAGAAGAAATAGTAAGTAGTACCCTGAATAAGATAGAAAGATTAAGCTAATCTCGCTATAGTAGTAGTTATATCCGCTCCTAACTAATCTGCTTCCACACGACGTCGATGCCGAGCTTCAATTACGACGTTCAAATAAGAACTATCGAACAACTTTATCGTAGGCGAAGAGTAGGTAATCTAGGTATAAAGGTGCGGTGTAAATGGATATAGAGCATGAAGGTTAAAGAGGGTTGCCACGATGTAGCTAGTGCGTGGCATGCTCCGTCTTTGCATAGTAATATCCCGAACCGTTGGTTCGAGCTCCTCGAGAGATAGAGAATCGTCGTCTAATTCATTATCAAGAGCGTGCTTACAATCTAGATTAACAGATCAGAACGATTTCACTTTCGGTGTAGCTTTTCCACGTACCTTTAGCTCTCGCTGCCGGTATTTCTATCTGCCCTAATTTGACATCTAGAACGGGGAAAAGCAGCCGCAGGTCTGCGTATTTTCTGGCTGCTGCTGGCGTTAAGTGAACGGATTGAACGGCTGGGTTCAGAAGGCCAGAGAGTATTTCTGTTGCAGAATGGCGGGTTTGATGAAGGAAGTGCAAATCGAACAAATTGCGTACTCTCAAGGGCAGCCATCACAAAACGAAGTGGGCAGAGAGAAACCAGTTTGAGCATGTGTGGAATGTTCAGCGAGGGGAATTGAGCGGCTTAAGTGGTAATCCGTGAGCGCCTTCGGCTCCTGGGACTGGTGAGAATCCTGGGACCGTGGGGTGTCGTGGGACCACGGCTCCCAGGAGCCCCTATAGTCCCGGGAGCAGGTCTCCTGGGACCCTTGTGGGTCGTGGGAGCATATAGGGTCCCGGGAGCGAGCCAAGTCGCACCTGCTAAGCCGACCATGAATCTGCGCCTGCCACCGCTGGATCCGGGTACGGTCTCAATGTGTGAGATGTAGTAGTATATTGTGCCGCAGACGACAAGGACGAAAGTAGACGTTATTGCGGAATGCGCTCCCCAAGGTGCGCCATGTTCCTGGGGTTTTGCTGGACTTGGTGGAGTATGGAGTAGAAAGAGGATCAAGAGAGCTTACTAGAGTGCTTCGAAGGATAGGGCGCGTTTGTGGTGAGTTTCGAGGGTCGAGGTTGTTAGTCGAGAGACGCGGCGAGAATTGGGGGAGCTTGTAGTGGAGCTGGCACCTGAGTTCAGCTTGTAAGGCTAATGAGGTTGGGCGTGGCGTTAGTGGAGGTAACTCACAAAGTTATGGAGATGGAGACCCTTGCACATTTGGTGTGTACACACCACTTGGTTCCTACACACCACTTGGTCCCTACACACCACTTGGTTCCTACACACCAATTGGTTTTTGCTCACTACTTGGTGTTTACACATCACTTAATTTTTACACACAAACAGATATCAACGCCGCCGATCAAAATGCGCCAAACCCTTGGGGTGGATGCACATGGGGAATACTGGTACTTCTGCTTCCAGCACTGGCAGATTGAGGA
The DNA here is from genome assembly GCA_021399465.1 of Hyaloscypha sp. PMI_1271. NCBI lineage: Eukaryota > Fungi > Ascomycota > Leotiomycetes > Helotiales > Hyaloscyphaceae > Hyaloscypha > Hyaloscypha sp. PMI_1271. The sequence continues at coordinate 10,837 of JAJTUS010000373.1, read as the reverse complement.
CGACCTGGTTTGACTGCGGTGTTGCAATCACTTACTCCACGAAGACTGCCTATCCAAACCCATTCTCACCTGTAGCACTTGCCTTCATGCAACGTTGAAGAGTCTCTGGGGATGGTGGGAAACAATTCGTCCTCCAAATCGATATTCCTCCAATCAGGGACCCTCCAAACCAACCATCCTCCAAATCAGACATCCTCCAAATCAGACGTCTTTTAGATAGGAAGAGCCGGACAGGGTTGTCCCTCGAATTTGCTCGTTTCCTTTATAAAAAGCACGTGATATTACAGTTTGATAGGGACATGAGAAGATCACAAATCAGGCAAGTGAACAATTTTTATATTATCTCTAATATATGCTGAGGTTCTGCTAGTATTGCTATTAGAAAGTCTCTTCCAAGAAGCCCCTTCTTGTGTAGTCAAGTGATTGGTGAAGTGCGAACTGTTCCTCTGAAGAAGCCGCACGAATAAGCGGCTCAAAAGGCATAATTTTGCGAGTGGCCAAGACCAGAACTCTCCAGGACTCACACGGACCACTCTCCACATTTTCGTTGACACCTTCCCAAGCCAAGTGTACATTTGCTTGTCCACTACCCTGCCGAGCGACCCACATCTGGTTCAGGGTGCCTGTAACCTGTGAATAGTCCAACCAAAGATGCAGTGTAGGTCCCGTAAAGACTGGGCAACATTGCAGCGCTCTGAGAATCGAATCTTACCGGGAAAAATCCCCAAAAGGTCGCCCGGGGATATGAGGACAATAGGAAAGACGCTGATCAGCTTGTCAACGCCAGGTCGAATTGATATAAAGAACGACTTATTCGTTCCCGATCCTATGTAAGCATCCTCTGTGAGCCGTTTCGGAGTGCTCTCAGTTGAGGTAGCTATGCAATTGCTAGTAAGCTTCCAGGACTCTTCTTCGTCGTCGGAGTGCCACACGTTGGACCCATTATCCCAATTCGATTCCGATATGCTTAGTATTTCGGCGACAGACGGATGTAGCAAGTCCTGCCTGCCCGAATAGTTACCACGGGCCTGGTCGAGCGCTTGAAGCTCGATCTGTTTGATATAGGTACCATATACCTTTTTCCTCTAGGCTGCTACTAACGATGATCAAGATGCTCAAGTTTTACGAAAAACATTTGTATTTAACACCTGGAACCTAGGCTACCCACATTACAACTAACGTGAAATTAGAACCTTCTATCCTGGCCCGCTGAGGGCTTGATCAATATCTCAGGGTCTACCTACGCTTCTCGAGTTTACCGACGGTTGTGAAATGGTGACCAGTAGGATGTGTAGAGTCCACGTCGAAACAATACAAGCTTTAGCGAAAAGTAGATGATAGTTCCCCCTGTCACGAGTGTGGATCCTCAGAGCATTTTATGAAGTAACGACATATTCGGGGAGTGGCTACCATTATCTAGAGTGAGCACGAGTGTTCCCCAACCTCGTAGCTTAATCCTGCAACAGGACGTGCAGGTTCACGTTGGCTAAGCCCTTGGCCTGCCTGGTCAGCCTCCCTGGCTGCCTTCTCAGCTGCTCTAGCTGTTTTCTCCTCATCGCTTGTGAGGGGTTGCCACTTCACCGGTGCCCTGACCGCAGAGAGCACGACATTACAGAGTATATGTCAGATTGCAACAGCTTCAAGGATATCTCGATTCAAAACCCGGAAGTAGATCATGACATTTTACTATACGTCCGAGAACAATTGAAGGAAGACAACACTCTTCTTGTCAATACCACACGGGTTGGAAAGTTGATATTTTCGCTTCTTCGTCTTATCTCTACCATCTCTCAATTTCATTGTGTGAATTACCCTTCCCTTTTAGGACATTTGCCATCTCTTCCGCCGTCGAATGATCCGACGTAGTCTTCATCCTATGCACCCACTCACACTTTCCCGCCCTGAAAATCCACTCCCCACCATTCTGACTAAAGTCTCCACCCTTGAACGCCCCAAATCCGCTCCAGACCATTTGTCCCACACTTCTCATGATAAGGCTGAATAGCGAATGTTTCATATACGCTGGTCTTGTAGAACTAGCTAAGGATTTGTTCATCTGGAGCGTTTCGTATATGCGACAAGTAGGGTCCGTGAAGATTGGAAACTCGCAGGATGTTTCTATAGTGTAAGGGAGGATGCGAGACGGGTCACCGCAGCCGATAATAACAACTCGGGAGGGTCCGATAGGCAGTGGAAGTGTAGAGAGGACATTGGGGGTGATGCTCGTCGGTAGGGAGCAGACATAATCTTGATCGAGGGAGCAGAAGAAGTGGCGTACTAATTTATAGACTGTTAGTAGCGTAGGGGACACACTAGTAATGAGAAGAGATTTACTGAATATGACAATGACGGTGATGACGCCGTCCTTTGGATCAACTATTTTGCCAAATCGAATAGATTTGCCGTCGTGAGAAAGTACCGGAAGGTTATAGGCATCGGAGATAGCCTTTTCATCAGGAATGACGTCGGGAGACTTGGGGAGGGATGGTTTAGACATCGTGAGTGAGCAAGATGATAATGTAGAGTCAACGGCCAAGCCGGTAGGAGGTTGTTTGGTCAGTAGGATTGATTTGGTGCTGATAACGGTAGAAATTAAGGTCATTAAGCACAGATAAATGAAATGTGGGGTGTGGAAGTGCACGTGTGCTTGTGGAGGGGGAAGGGAGAAGGGGAGGCTTAACCCCCACTGCCCAAACCCATTTTCACATGTGTTTGATCGTCCGGCACTTTCACAAGCCATCACCTCTTAATCACCAGAGAATTATGGTCATGCCACCCGCCATGGCTGATTGTCAGACCACGCGGCCTATGTACGGATGCATCCAACTACCTTCATATTCAGGTCTTCGAAGTTGTGGCTTCAGAAGCACGGCTGTAGTTCGATCATATTCCGCTGGGCATGGCACTTCACGTACCCCGGTCCGACGACGCTTCAACCTATTGCTGGAACTGACTTCGTCTTCACTTAATCCTGAACACTTCTTATTGAGAAGAAGTACCCTGAATTTAATTTGGTATTGTTCTTGACCGAGATCGGGTGCAGATTTACTGATGGCGCTTGTAGGGAAAGTAGCATATGCTGCTTCTTGTGGGATTAGGGTTTTAACGATATAGTACTTGGATTGGCTCAACATTTCATTCATCCCAATATATCGCAACCGCCGGTCCAATTCGATCGCTACTGCCTCTTTTTCAACAAAGTTCATTTTTAGAGGTCCTTAAACGACTGAAATCGTACTAAAGGTACCAGTGGCTCCACTATCACGCAACCCATATTATCAGCCACACTGTTCTACCTGCCCGCTACCACAACCTGTTCATATATATATAAGCAAAATCACAAGACCTTACATCACATTCCAAACTCATACTCCTATTTCCTCACCATAATATCTCCCAATCCACCAAACATGGACTACGCCACACTTCCGACCCCACCTACTTGCGTCGCAGATTTCTGTCTCAACCCCGTGCGTTCCTTATCCCTTTTCTTTTCCCTTCCCGTGCCACTTCCATCTCCCTCACTACTACTCTTCATCCTCTATCCGGTCTTTGACATTTCACGCAATTCCGCTAAGCGGCCCGGTGAAAGATCGGAACCCCCACCGCCTCCATCGCCAATGAAGTCGCCGCCGTCCAGCGCCTCATGAAAGCCAGCGGGCTGAGTTATAGGATGCACTCCGCTGGCACAACCGTTGGTTCGTTTTCCACCTCCACTCTCTTTTGGTCCCGGTGCGGAAACCTACCTCCTCCATCACAAATGAGAAGAATCTATTTCTTTGCTATCATTGCTGATATTAATGGTACCATAGAAGGACCTTGGGAGTCAGTAACCCGCCTAATTGGCCAGGCACACACACTCGTGCACCGCAACGGGGTGGTGCGCATCCAGACAGACGTGCGGATTGGGACGCGAACGGACAAAGAAGAACATTTCGCTGAAAAAGTGTCAAAAGTCGAGTCGATCCTTACTGAACAGGTTCATGACGCAGGCGGAGGAGATGAGGCTGAAGAAGATACGGTAAAGTTGCAAAGGCCTGTTTGAGGTCGCAGACAGACGGAACTATGGGAGGTACAAGCGGCATCAAGAGTGGGCGAGTTCCTGTCATGTAGGCCCAGGGTTTCGGGCCCCCTGGCGGCGCCTTTCGCTGATCATAAGGGATTATTTCGGGAAGCAGATGCATGATCTTGCTACACGAATATTTCAAGTTAACTAAAAATCTAGCACTGAACAAAATTACTCCATTCCCAACGCCATAATCTCACACTCTACCTATTCCAATTCTTGACCACGTGATCTCTTCCCGGGAACTGCTGGCGGATTCCGCTGTGATCGTCGGCCTCTGGTCACTTCAGCCGCAGCTCCCTGATTGATTGATTGATTGATTGATTATCTCATACTCGGTTCCAGCAGCTTATGTCAGCCGCTATGCCGGAGAGGGCAGCTTCGGCTGGTCGCCGACGAGCGCTGGGATTGGCCAGCACTCCCCACTTCATCATGCTTCCATGACCAGCGACCCCCCCTTTCCGCCCCTTTGTCTGGTTTCCGTCTACGTCTATCTTCATTATATATCCGCTTCAAGAAGTATTTCCCGTCCTTTAGGCCGCTATCTAGGCTTATTGGCAGCCGCTTCTACTGTCCTTCCTGTGTCCTCGTACCTTTAGTCTCCCCCTAGTGCTTGGCTCTGTCTACTCCATGATCCGAAATTGCCCAAGGATCTGTGTTTATTCTATGAAGTTGATAGCTTTCGTGGCCGCTTTGCGCTCATTCAGGATTGCCCGCATATTGCTCCGTCCTGGAATCCCGGATAGTTCCTGGTGTCGTAGGTCATTGAACCTCCTACATCTCGTGAGTACATGTATTACCGTTTGTCTACCCTCTCCGCAGACACATTGTGGATCCGTGACCTCCGGGACTCCCCTCTGATAAAGGAAGTCCCTAAGACCTATTTTCTCTGTGCGTATTTAGATTAGTAGGGAGCTGTGCCGTTTGCTGCGATTCTCATGTAAGCGGAGGACTTTGTGTGTTGGTTTGGGAGTGTATCTGTAGCAGACTCTTCCCCTCGTTTCCATATTCTAACTGTACTCCTATTCCTTTTCTGCCTCCTATTTGATCCAGGTTTTCAATGTGGCCCGTAGCGGGTATAACCGTGTTGGCGGGGCTGCTCGGTTTCTAGCGCTTGTCTGTTCTTTTGCTCTCCACCCGACGGCCTCCTCTGCCGCGACGTCCGCTTTTTCGTTTCCCGGGATGCCTGTGTGAGCCGGTACCCATCTCACCTCTACCTGGACTCGCTTGGCTATCTGAAGGCGGTCGATCAGATGTACGATGTCATCGGTGATGTATGCCCCGGATTTGCCGGCTGGGTTTGTTGACAGGTTCGTGGAATGAATACATTGACTGAACTAATGAGCGTCGGATGGACAGATCTCTATACAAATACAGTCCATATATAGTCACGTGCAAGGTACATAACTCATTATCACTTGACTCATTCCACAACAGCCTCTAGGCTTCCACACCCCTTCAACAGGGTTCCCGACTGTCCTGATGGCCGCTTGGTTGTCCGTGTAGATGATCAGTTTCTTTCTTCTATTTCCCTTGTCCCAGTCCTGTAGAGCCATCATGAGCGCGAGTCTGATGCCCTGGAGCTCGGCTGCGCATACTGTCGACATGGAGCTATCTCCCATGTATGCTTTCATTGTGCTTTGGATCATCGGTGACGTTGCCGCCGCGCCTATCTCTCCATTAATGCCGCTGCCGTCGGTGTAGACGTGGAGGTAGTCCTGGGTATTCGCAGTTTGTTCCTGATGCTTCTTAGTGGCTTGTTACGTGCTTGCCTCGATCTAGGTCTTGGGCCCCTGCCACCACGGTGGGGTGAGGTATGGCAGAATGATTTCTTGTCTCTCTATGGTGGGGCCTCGTCTCTGGTAAAGTCGTCTATAGATGTGTTCTAGTGGGCTGAGCAGGTACTGAATTGTATTGCAAATCTACAAGTAAACTACAATACAAGTAAGGCCAGCTACCTCCTTACCACGCTTTCCCTCAGGTCTCAAGACTTTTGCCTAAGCTCACTATTTTGCCCCTGATTCGGGGGTTCAGTCGGGACCAGAACCTCCCCCCACGCCCTCTGCCCTGTTTGCTCCTTAAGCCTATATTAGCACACCATGCCAACTGCCCTATATGCTCTCCTTATAGACCGACATGCGCATCCGTCCTCTCAGGCCATATAGACAGTGTCTCTGTCGCTGCCATTATATGCCACGCCCCACGGCTATAAACCGCTTCGCGTTACCTTGCCAGGTCTCCCCTCACAACAAGGCCGACCGTGTCTTGCAGAGGTTGCCCTACTTTCCCTATACTCCTAGCCAGGCAGCATAGTATGGTGTTTCCCCTCTACTAACCAAAGTCCCCTTTCCAAGAAACGCAAGAGGGTAGTCGAGGGCCTTCAGAACAACGTTCTTGAGCCAAGTCGCAGTTCCAAAAGACTTAGAGAGGTCACCGAGGGTTCCTAGACGATCCCTCAGGGCAAGGCTCTTCCAAATTGTCCGGCTAAGTCGTGGAACTCCTCGCGAGCCTTAGCGCCGATGGTTTCAATATCAAGACGCTTTTCACTTCAAGATTGGAGACAGATATTGAGCTTCATCTCGGCTCTTACGAGAAAATCAGCATTGCTGCAACAAATAGCGACCTGAAGTTATACGTCGCATCAGAGATCGAGAGTCGGTCTAGGAAAAAGTTGCTCCGAACAAGGGACCCAGATCTCAAAAGGGAAATCATGGACCGACTAGTGGAGGGCGCTGAAGGGATGTTTCGATGGGTAGCATGCCAATTGGATTATTTATGCGAATTGAATACTGACAAGGGAATACGGAAAGCGTTGAATTCTCTTCCACTAACACTTTTCGCAACCTACGAAAAGAATATTGGATAGATGATTCGCAGAAATTCTTCTCGTTTGGAGAATTTTGTAGCGGTGGTAGTCGAGGTGGATGAAGCCTCAACCACCACCCTAACGCACCATTCCAGCTCCGCCGTGACTCTATCTTGGCTCTGCAGATACTCCAAAGAGTACTACAGGTTCGTAGGACGCACCACATACAGGCGAGAGTCGTCGCATCCCTGACGACGAGATCCTTTGGTGAGTCCAGGTACGTCGATTTTGTTTACTAATTGCTAAGAAATTCTTATGGACTGGGCAGAATTCTGTATAGTCAAGCGCTAATATGGGACAAGCAACGTATACGTAGCGTATCCGAAGACACGTAGCCGGCCGGCCCGGGGCTTGCAAGATTGGCGTATCAGAAAATATATGGGCGGGAAGTTTGTTTAGAGGTCGCTGGTGATATGGTTGTGCGGGATGAGTACTTGGGCTGGGTGACAGGGGAAACACCACCATTGAGGCAAGCACGCATTTGTTGAGAATAGCCCTTTTGCTCTGCGGCTGACCATTGCTCTAACTAGGCACATCGACTACTACGGCGTCACATTCGACCACCTCGTCCCCGCCGACGATCCCGATCCAAAGGTATTACAGATTAATATTATCGAGATGGATAACGATGGGGGAGCATATGCAAACGAGCGCTTACCATTTGCAGAAGTAGGGTTGATGGATAAGCTTGGCCGGACACCATTACACCGTTCTGCCGGCTTGGGATACGGAGCGGCAACCAAACTCTTGGTGATAACGACGGAGGACAATGATGGACGCACGGCGCGCGATCTGGCTAAGGTTCAGACCGTGTAATCAAGGCTCTCAACGGTGAAGAGCCGGATTTTTATATGTATAAAGATCGTATGATTCTGCTCTAGTTTAGGAGTCTGAGACAGAGTCTAACCTTGACACTTCGAAGACTAGTCTATCCATCTTACCCAAGTGAGCCTATTCAATCCTCTTTCGTCTCATTTTCTGGTTTCTGCCCGTAACTGACATGAACGGAATTTAGGGGTGCCATCGCTTGAAAAATAAAGGCAGAGACGAAGGCAGAGAGGCAAGCGGGCTCAATCAAACCATATGTAGCTCGGCGCTGGGAATATACGTAAGCTCTATATGCAGCACTTTGGTGACGCCTTTCTTACCTTTGCCTAGCGGTCGCATTTCCCAGGTTTTCCCATCTGACTTCGTCCATATGCCCGCCCTAGATAATCTGGGAGACCAGACGCCACAAACGTGGCCGGCGTTTTGTATCTCAAAAATGTCGCTTGAGATATTCTCTTCATGCATTTCGAAGGTTCGAAGCTTATCCTTAGCTCTCTGGATCAACCCATCGCCGACCTTCCCCCCGCTACCCTTCACGACCCAGAAATTTTCTTTCGGGTGCATGTGAATTGCGACATTGGCTCCGTATTCGTATTCTAGCTCGCTTAAGGGTGTGAATACCACCGAATGTTTCGCCGGATCGAGCATAAAGAGAGAGACGAGTGTCTCTCCACCTATCTCGCATTGTCCAAGTGCTAAAGGCATGCCTTTGGATATAGCACGGTAGATCCACTGTATGATTTGGTTGCCCCACGGATGGCCTCCTAGAAATTCCACCTTTCCGTAAGGTGGGAACAAGGAGCGTTCTGTCATGATCATAGCTAGTCCACCGGCAGTTCCTGCAAAACGAGCTACTCCAAGATGGTCAGTCTCCAGCGACGACTTTTCAAGGATATGGTTTGGCCAGTCCTCTTCTGCGCGAGTGCGGCGCCATTCTTTGAGCTCGCCGATGAGTTTGAAGGCCTCTGCTGGGCTCGCCAACTGACGTGGCAAGGCTGATATGAGGAGGAGCTCTACTATATCCGTTCGGTCCTGCGAAAGGAGCTGCTCCACAAGGAGCTGGAAGACCACATGACCTGCTTCGTCGATCTTGCCTTCCTTGGTTCTGTAGGGCTTTGTGTATTCCCTCAGAAAACAACCTACGGCGTCCGCAAGTTGATCAAAACCATGGAACGGTACAATATCCCAAAGAATCCCTCTTACTAGTGCTTTGCCGTCCAGAACCAAGCAAGGATCTCCGGACCTAATCCGGTCGCTTAACCTCGAATGCCCGGACAAGGCGTATGGCAATTTGAGGTAGCTCAGTCCGTATTCACCCAATGGCGCCCACGAAGGGTTGCGCTGTTTCTCGGGAACTTCGTCACCATCGGCACGAACGGGATCTGGCCGGCAGAACAGAATGGTTAGATCTCCATTGTAGAGTGCTGTTGCTATAACAGAGGCGGTAAAACTTAGGGCATTCTGGATGACCTCGTGGGTGTGGATGCGATAGCGATAATGTGTCAGATTACTCAAGATAGCAAGCCTATCCGAGACTAGAAGATTTCGCTTCCCAGAGAGTGTACCGTAAGCGGCTGGCATAGTCATGCGAAGCTTTTGGTAGCTCTTAGATTGGCTGCCGACTTGATTAGCATTAGACTCGATATGGGGGCAGGTGTACTCACCAGAGAGGCACGTCAGTTTTCCCTTCCATTTCCTCAGCGCTGGTATCGAGGAGAGTAAAACTCCTCTTCTCCGACCCAATACCTCCAAAAGTAGCACTTGCTGACAAGCTTCTCATAACCTCTGTATGTCGCATGCTCCTAAAAGACATGCTGAATATCTCATCGTGGCCAAATTCCCAAGCTCGAGAGACTTTTTGGACCTTTCCGTCTCGATTTCTCGCATCAGCCACACGCCGCCATGCTATCCCGTCGACGTCTACGTCATCCTTCCAACCAACCAAGTATGACAGATTTTCCAACTGCGAGTTAATCCATTCCTGGAAAGTCCAAGCACGTGTGAACCACCTGTCTCCCAAGATTCTGTCTCTGAAATCGTCATGCACGCCATGACGAAGAATCTCTGATAAGGCTTGAATGTCGTCTGGCGACTGTACATGGCAATCCAAGAGCACCAGTGTATGGGCCGCCCGCCGATAAACGAGGTGCATAGATTGAATAGCTTGCTGCTTAACGGCTTTATTTTCCTGATCGATGGATTCCTGGTCGATCCATATTCGCTTGACTCCCTTCGCTGCCGCAAATTCCATACATCGTCGTATAACACTTGAATTTGCACGTACGTCTCGGGTATGCGGCGGGCAACCAGGTTCGTCTTTTTGGGGGATATGGATGCGGCGCGGTGTAGCTGTGCTGGAATCCTGATGCCCACTCCAGCAGTACGAGACTGCGATATACGGTTCTTTTGACTCGGTATCAGGCTGGATCAGCGTCAGATCAGAACCTGATGACCCGTTTGTATCTGAATTGACAACGAAGAACAGTTTTTCAGACCAAGTGAAATCAGATTCGTGGAACATGAGCTGCTGCCCTCGCTCAATGTGTCGAAAGACATCACCATCGGCTCCCTTTCCGAGGGGTATATGAGAGTCGTCTTTCATGTCCGATTTAGGATCACCGTCGGCCCCATGCTTTAGCAGCAATCCTACAACTGCCTCGTGTCCACCCTCGGTCGCGTACCATAGAGCTGTGCGATGACCTGCTCCACGAGCATTGACATCGGCGTCGGATTTCAAGAGTAATTCCACGGTAGAAAGATGTCCAAAGCAAGCCGCTGAGTGCAGGGCAGGATCGCCATCCGCGTCCTTTAGTTCAATATCAGCAAGACGATCCAGCAATAGCTGTACTATCTTGTTATGACCGCGAGAACATGCGCAGACTAGAGGAGAATGCTCGGCTCCTCTTGCTCCATTTGGATTGGCTCTTCTCTCAAGAAGCAACTGCACAATGTCAAAGTTGCCAGACTTGGTTGCTAGGCATAAAGGAGTCATCCTATCCCATCGATCTTCGCCATCGACGTCCGCCCCCGAGTCCAAAAGCGTGTTCACAGTGGCACTGTCTCCTCCCAAAATAGCG
>JAJTUS010000372.1:0-26521 GCA_021399465.1 Hyaloscypha sp. PMI_1271 | reverse complement strand
ATTCTCTAGTTAGACTAGGTAGAGACTACTTTCTAGAAGCTTAAGAAGATATTTATTTTAGCCCTAATACTTATATAGTTTAATTATAACCAAGAGACTATCCTCGAAACAGATTCCTCTAGGTAGAGTATAGGCGGTATCCTTATATAAGTTAATAAGGAGGGCGTCTTATAACCTTATATATTCTTTTCAAAGAAGAATAACCCCATAGAATATAACTACGAGATCTATAATAAGGAGATACTAGTAATTATTCACTACTTAGAAGAATAGGATATAGAACTAAGGAGTATATATTAATTCGAAGTTTATATAGATTATAAGAACCTAGAGTACTTTATAATAATATAGAAGCTTATAGAATAGTAGATAAGGTAGTCCCTAATCCTCTCGTGATATAATTTCAAGATCTTATATATTCTAGGGAAAGATAATAAATAAGTAGATATACTCTCTAGGCGGGAATAGGATCTACTTATTAGAGAAGAAGATAAATATTAGTAGTTAAAGATATTATAACTACTAAAACCAGAGACCCTAAGTAATCTCCCTAAGGATATAGTCCTCGTAATACTAGTATAAGTAAGGTAATGAATTAAGAAGAAGCCTGCCCTAATCTCTAAGCCTAGGTTAGAAGATTAGGACTAGGAGTATTAAGGGAAGGGATAGGTCTTCGAGGGGTAGGAGGCTCTTCCTAAGCTAGGCTTAAGAAGCTAAAGTCCAGAAAAAGACCGCCCTAGTAAAGGGCATATAGGGTAATAAGCGAGAAATTATACCTAAGATAAGCTTAAGAAGCTATAGCAAGACGTCTAAGAGGGGGATAAGCTATATTAGGTAATAGTTAAAGTAATATAGGAGGAGAAACGCGTAATCCTATTTAGCTTAAAGATTAAGGTATTAATAAGGGAGTACTTACTATCCTAGTCTAGATAACTACTATTCTAGGGGCAATGATAGGTTCTAGACTTAAAAGAGCTCTATATAGAACTAATTTAGTAGATATATGACTCGATTTAGTATAGTTACCTAGGATGAGATATTATAGCTACTCTCCTTATATAGTAATTCTTTTAGCTAAATATATTAAGGTAAGTATATTAGTTTATATGAAACTATAATACTTATAGAAGAAATAAAGTATAGAGGAACTATTATTAGGGGTTCCTAAAGCCCCTCCCTATCCCAAGTTAGATCTAGTAAGAGATCTTAATTAATTTTATAATAGAGCTCCTATTAAGTAAAAGATATATTAATATAATAGTTATTATAGATTACCTAGGAAAGGGAGTAATACTTAAGGCTATAAGGGATATTATAGTAGAGATAGTAGCGAAGTAGTTCATAAAGACCTACTATCGTTAATATAGGCCCCTAAGGGCTATAGTATCTAACCGGGGGAAGTAATTTATAGGAGTACTATAGGGAAGGGTATATAAGCTACTAGGGATTACTCGACGATTATCTATAGTATACTACCCTAAGATAGATGAGTCTATAGAAAGAATAAATTAGATAATTAAGACTTTCCTCTATACCTTTATAGATTACGACTAAGTAAACTAGGTAAGCCTCTTACTATATATCGAACTAGTAATTAATAACCGGGATACTACTTCTACGGGGGTTAGCCCCTTCTTTCTATCCCACGGATACCATATAGAGCTAGTCTAGCTCTAGGACGAAGTTAGTAAGGAAGGCGGAGGAGTATTACCTATCTAGATAGCGGATAATATTATATATAAGCTCCGCGATATACGAGAGTATATGTAAGCTATAATAGCAATAGCCTAATAGCTTTAGGAAGAAGTAATGAACTAGAAGAGAGACTAAGCCCTAGAGTTTAAGGTTAGGGATAAGGTATAGCTTAACCTTTAGAATATATAAATAGATAGACTAACTAAGAAGCTCGACGCGAAGTATACTAAGTATATAGTAATAGAGGCTATAGGGAGTCATAGTTTTTAGCTTAATACACCTCCGGGAATCCATAATATATTCTATAGTAAGCTCCTCTAGCTAGCTATAATAGACCCGCTACTATATTAGTCCTAGGACGACTCGTAGCTATAACTATAGCTTATGAGAGATAAAGACGAGTATGAAATTAAGTAGATCCTCGACGAGAAGTATATAAGATAGGGCTAGGGAGTCTCAAGGAAGTTACTTATAAAATAGAAGAGCTATACCCGCCCTATATAGGAGTCACGCTCTATACTAGAAGAGATATTAGCTTTAGAGGCTTAGGAAGAGAGTATTAGATAGAAGGAAGTTTTGCCCACGTATTTATAGGGCTAGTATTTGCGGGTAAGGAGGGGGGTAATATAATAGGTTAAGACCCGATTAATATACTTAGCTAGAAGCCTCGCTTAGGTTATATGATCTCGGATATATCTATAGTCATATAACACGCCCCCTTTAGTTAATAGAGTAACTACGCGTTACTTAGGGAGCTTGGATACCTTAAGGAATATAGTTCCTGTCCTCGCTTTCTTTTCTCTTCTCTTTTCTCCTTAGAGAATTCTATTTAGTTAATCGAACTACTAGTCTTCTTTATATAAAGGCTTAGCCCGTAATAATTATATATAAATATTTTATAGTAAGTAAGGAAATTTTCTTACCTAACTTAATAGAGGGTTTAAACTTAGTTATTAACTTCTAATCCAGCTATATACTTTATTATAAAAAGCTTAAATATAGCTAGGTTCTTATATATAATAACTACTAATACTCTTAATTCATAGTAATATACCTTAGTATAGTATTACTAAAGTAATACTCTTCTTAGAGGTAAGGAGTCTAATAGTAGCTCTTCTAGACTATATATTTCTTATAGAATAAAAAGAGATTCGGGTATATTAAGCTTTAATAGAAGTTAAGGTAAGAGTATATTATAGATAACTTTACTAGGGTTATTACTTACTATATTAGAGTTAGAATACTCTTTATACTATATCCTCTTCTATTATATAGGGCTTTAAGGGTTATTATAATAGCTCCTCTTTAGTGACGTAATAGCCTAAAAGGTTATGTCCCCTTACTTCTTAAGCTGAATTTTGCCTAGAAACTATGTAATAGTTGAGTCTAATCTCTCTAGGTAATATACTATACTTATTATAATATACGGAAATAGAGTAAAGTTAGTTATAAGAGGAATAAGAGCGGGCTATCTATTAAAGGCTTTCATAAACTAGAGCTAGCTTAAAGAGTTCAAGAGCCCTTATAAGATTATCTTAGAGAGGAGCTTAACTTCTTATAATCTAGTTTAGGTAAGTAATAGTTCTTATTATATAAGGAAAAGAGAATAGTTAAAATTAGAGTTATTACCTAAGAGTAGAGAGAAGACTCTATTATCTAATTACCTATTCCGAAACTAGAGCTACTTAAGAAAATAAGATAAGAGGTTAGAAATAGCGCTTATATTAACGATAGTTCTAGTAAAGGATATTAAGAATATTAAGAATATTACTAGACACTTTTCTAATACTAGGCGATAGAAAATAGACATCTAAAATAGAGCTTAGGATCCAGAATTATATAACTACCTCTCTAATACTATAAAAGTAAGACTAGATATATTTAGTAATTTAAACTAGCTTTTACTAGAAAGGGACCCTATAATCCTTTTATAGTAATTTCTATAGACTAAGTCTATTCTCTCCCTCTCTCTCTCCTCTTCCTCCCCCTTCTCTCCTCCTCTCCTCCTCCTCCTTTACTACTTACTATATCCTTCCTTCTCTAGATTATTTAAATTAAAATAATAAATATATAATATAATATCTAGTATTATACTACTAAGAAAGAGAGGAATCTTACTAAAGATTAAGAAGAGAATTTTCGAGGGATAACTTATATTAGTCTAAGAAGGCTTAACTTTAAGCCTAAGTACTTAAGAGATATTAATAGGAAAAATATTAAAAGACTAAAGAGAATCTTTATAAGATAAGGTTATCTTTAGCTATTATTATCTAATTATATACTAGTAATTATTACTAAGTAAGACCTAAAAGTTATACTCTAATATTTAGGTAAGACGCTTAAAGATCTTCTTAATAATATATAAGATATACCTCTTAAACTAATATTACCTCTAAATTATATACTCGAGTACCTCTATAACTAATATCGGATCCTAGTTACTCTAGAAATCTTAATACTAAAAGAAGAATAGTAGATAATAGATTTATACTTATTAGGTTTAACCTTAAAATCCTCTATAATTACTCTAGAGTATCTAATATTATTCCTATCTAGTAATAAGTCTAGAGGCTAAAGTTACCTTAAGTAAGGAGTACTCTAATTCGTTTAATTTTACTAACGGCGAAATCTATAGAAAGATCTAAGACTACTAATAATATAATAAGCCTTTTATTAAGAGGTAATAACGGGTATACTTATCTAAAGGAAAGTAGAAAGGTCTAGGCTAGCTTCTAAGGAGAGAAAGGTATAAGGAGGCTTTTAATACCTTACTAGTTATTCGTAGTCTCTAGCTAGGGCCCGGATTCTCGCTTAGTAATATATAAGAAGTTCTAGCTATATAGTTTAATAATGTCTATTAGGCGACTCTTACTATAATTATATAGACTAACTTTTAGAGTAAGAGATCCTATATTATCTTACTTATATCTAGTAGATATAGTCTTTTATCCTAAGTAGAGATATAGATCTTATATATAAAACTAACTAATTTACTATTAAAACTTTATAACTAAGAGCTCTATAAGTATCCGGAGCTAACCTAAGTAAGCTTACGAGCCTACCCTCAAAAGTCCGTGTTTTTAGCGAGTGTTTTTCCCTACTAAGCTTTACTCTAATGCCTCCCACTACCCTACTACTCGACTTTACCCACTAACTAGGGGATGAAATCCCTACTAAATATAAGGAGGTAATACGCTAGCTATATAGCTTTGCTAAGATACTAGTTAAGCTACTTATGACACGTTATAGGCTCGTGCGATTAACGGTTAAGAAGATATTACGATACGATATACCTAAGCGCTCGCGCATTACTCGTACTAAGAGACCCTCTCTTCTTACCAATATATAAGTCAACGAGATTATCGAATATCTATCCGAATCGTGGGAGCACCGAATCCTTGACTATACTATCCTCTGTGACGAATTATAGCTTAATTACTCCGTTGAGATACTCGAGTATTAGCTCAAACAACGAGGCTATTTTCGATACGTGGCTTACTAGAAGCCCTACCTTATAGCTACCCAGGTTCTCGTACGATTCCTCTGGGCAATTATATACATATTCTAGACAATGGAGTAGCTAAAGGTCCTCTAGTCTAATGAGGCTATATTCTTAGTTAGAGGGAGGACAGTGAAATAGAAGGTTACTAGAAAGCAAGGAGAGAGATACTACCTAACTTGTATTTAGTACTAATTTCATCGTGGGTATACTATACTAATAAACGTATAGGGAGCAATTAGATATAGCTATAAGAGTCCTTTGATATTTGTTCACGGATCTAGAAAGAAAGGCGTATTTACGTAAAAGGATTACCTCTCCTAGGTTCTTAATAATATCTAGCTTATTCTTGAGGCCTTTATAGTAATAATATACCTCCTTCGCCCCTCTATAGAGCCTTTATTTATAGAGGATAGTAACTCAGCTCACGGCCACTTATTAAAGACAAACTACTATACTAGATACCGGACTACGTATAGTATTATTTTAATACTATATCCTTCTATGAGCCCTAATATGAACCCTATTAAGAAGTATTAGAGGAGAATTAAGTAGGCATTACATAGACGGCGCTACTAGCCTACTATAGAGGATGAGATAGAAGCGATAGTCCTAGAAGAATGGAATAGAATACCACAAGATTAGATAAATGAGTTAGTTTTAAAGTAAGAGTATTAGGTGCATGTACTTATAGAGCGTTATAGGTGGTCAACTCTTAATTAAATACTAATTATATACCTTATAATAGTAATGCGTGAGTAGTATTCGCTAAAAACATAGACTTTTGAGGGTGGACTCATTAAAATACCCTTTAATAAGGGTAAGCTCTTTCCCGAAATAAGAGAAGAGGAAAAGTAGTAGTTAATCTAGAATAATATTATAATAATAGTTTATCTTATCCCTTTACTATATATACTCTTCGAAGACCTAAAGTTACTAAGCTTATATATAAAGATTATCTAAGCTTTAATTAAGTAGTCCTTTAAGGGATTATTATATAATATAATAGAGTAGTAGTTCTCTAATATAAACCAGACTCCTAGTATAGTTATTATATAAGACACTAAAATAGTATTTAATATATATAAAGGGAGTATAATAGATTAAATTAAATTCGGCTACTAGTAACTCTATCTCTTTATATTATAATATTTTCTCTAGATAATTAGAGAATACCTGAAGAAAGAGAAGGATTAGCCTAAACTAACTATTAAAGAGCTAGATCCCATAACTTAGTATTAATTCGCCCTCTTAGCTAATTAGCTTAGCTTTAATTTAGAAGTTATTAGGCGACTAAAGGCTAATAATCTATATAAGGTTAAGGCTCGCAACTTCCTCCTAAAGTATAATCCTCCTAAGTTATATATCTATAATTAGTAGCTCTTTAAGGAATACGTAGAATAAATAATAAGAATATATATAGTAGTTATTAAAAAGGACTAATAGTATATTAAGCCCCTAGTAATAGTAGATAGATCTAGTAAACCCTTCTTATAATAGTATAGTTAGTTCTTTTAGACTACTTATAAGTATAAGTAGAACTACCTCTTCTTAGATATTCTCTATAATACTACTAATATAAGAGGGAAGAGTATTACATTATTCTTTATTTAGAGGTTAATATACTTTATATTCTTTAGTAGACGCTTACCTAGTACTATAGCTAAGGTACTACGAGGGTAATTACCTCGAAACCCGGAAGTTAATATAACTATAAAAAGTAATAAGGTATCTCCCTATAATACTAAGTTAAGGCTAGTACTACCCTAAGCCCTAGTAGCTAAGCCTTTAGTATAGAGAGGCTACTTGACGTCCCCGCCTCTATTAAGCTAGGAATAAATAATACTAGTACCTATATCACTAGAGAATATATATATTTATCCCTATTTTCTAGATTTTGCTTCTCGGAAAACTAAAGAATAATATAGGTTATTACGCCTCTTAGTAAAGAAGATATAAACCTCTCTAGGTACTAAATAGTCTTCTAGGTATATTAGAGGAAAAGCCTTTAAGACTAGGAACGCTCTATATTATATAATAACCCTTCTAAGGTAAAGCGAGTAGTAACTAAGTATATTTAGAAAGGTATATATTTAATAATAATAAGAGGCTATAGCCTTACCCTAGAGAGGTACTATAATACGGTAATTAGTAATAGTATATATACTATAGTACTAGTACTAAGAGAAGAATCCGAGATTAATAAATTACTAATTACTTCTAGAGTAAGATCTATTACAAAAAATAAGCCCTAACCTATAATACTTAAACCGAAAAAAAGAATAATTATAAAGAGATAACTTACTTATTTTATAATTAGAATATAAAATTATACTAGTACTAATTCTCATACTACCTATAATTCTCGTACTAGTATATAAGCTTATAAGAGCTCAAAGTCTCATACGAGCCTATATACTCCTACTAGCTTATATACTTCTACTAGCTTTAATTCTCGTACTAGCCTAAATTCTCGTACTAGCCTATATACTTCTACTAGCCTAGATTCTCGTACTAGCCTATATTCTCGTACTACCTATAACTCTTATACTAGTATATAAGCTCGCACTAGCCTATATACTTATTAAGAAATCTTTATTAGTTCTCGTAGATTAAGAGCTAGGTAGTAGTTACTTCCTCGTATACTAAAGCTCTATTTTATCTTACTATAATCACGTTAGTCGAGTAGAGGAGACGATATATAATTAGTCTACTAAGTAGCTAAAGTTACTATCTGAAACCTTAATTAATAACTATCTTAGCTTTAGGTATAATCTCACTACTACTAATATATACTCGGTTTTAAAGAGGAGAGTAGTAGGACAAAGATAAAGGGTTATTATTAGTTTAGTATTAGAAGTCCTTATTAGTAAATAACTAGTTACCTTAGGTAAATATAAGGTAATCCAGATACTAAGTATATTATATACCCCTGTCCTTCGTAATTTAATAGTTATTTACTAGATAAAATATAACTACACGAGTAAGTAACCTAATTAAAGTATATTAAGTCTAAGTTAATATATGAAATATTCTAGATTTCTACTATAAATAAGTAAGTAGGCAAATTTATTCTATGTCACGTGATCTTATCGAGTTCTAATTACCCCTCACATAGCCTATTAGAATTATAATAAGTAGAATAATAACTCCTTTAAGTAAATATCCTTATCTAATATTTACCTTATAACCTCTTATACCTATTCTTATATATAACTATTTATATATACTTATATTAAGTTATTAGTTAATAAGTACTATATCTCTTTATAGCTAGACTTATACGAGATTATACTTTGACCCTTTCTCTCTTTAATTTCAGATCTAATTAGATTCTCAATATCGAGGCCTTAGTAATTTACTATAATATAGTTATATTTACTAACTCGACTAACTATACTATATTCCACACCTTTAGTAATATAATTCCCGGTAATAAAGAAGCGGATATTAAGAATTTATTAGAAATATAAATTAGAGATACTCTAATAAGTTACCTTAATTAAACTTATATATTTAGAGTCTTACTTAAGTAGGTTAGTTATCTATTATATAACTTATTTCAAGTATTCTTTAGGGTAATAGTTAATAAGAGTTCTCCCGAAATTAACTAAAGCTTACCTTTAGAATCCACTTACTAGAATAATATAATCCTCTTTACCTTTATATCATAATTATGAAAATTTTCAAGAAGCTACTTTATATAAGGTAACTAGCTAGCTATACTAATACTTGTCACGAATAATAAAACTATTTTATACTTATTAAGATAGATCTCCTTACTATAAGGCCCTTTAATAATAGCTCTTAATTCGGTAGATTAAGATAAGTTACTACTAGTAGGAAGACTTTATATAAATCCTTTCTATTACTAAATAATAAAGATAATAATATCCTAATCTTTATTATATAAGTACTACTACGTGACTATATATAGGTATAACTAGAGGAAAGCGCTATAGCTTACTCTTAGGATATAAAGGTATATATATTAACTTACTTAGTACTTCTAGGGCTTCGAAATCTTAGTATAGACCTAATAAGTATCCGGTAGGGATTTAATAGAGACTATATATAAAGATTCCTATTTATAGAGGTTCTAGTAAAGGATTTAATATATCTAGAGAAGGTATAAAGATACCTAGAGATAGTATATAATAAGGAGATATATTATTAGTATACTAAATAGCTTTCACGGAATATAGATCTAAGTAGTAATTATAACTATTACTACTAGAACTTAATAGATATTTAAGAAGATCTTATAAATGTGATATTATATAATTAAAAGGGAGGTGATTAGAATAGTAGCTATTATAGAAGTAGCCTAGTTCATTTTATTAGTAGTTCTCGCTTTAGTAGGGGAGATACTCACTACTAATACTACTACTTATATTAATGAGTATAAGTGAAGCTTTTATAATATAATAGTAATAATCACATAAATTACTCCTTTAACTATAGCTACTCTCCCTAACTAATAGTAGATAGTATTATAAGACTTATATCTAAGTCCGTAGTAACTAATAATAGAGTTTATATAACTTCTAAGAGTGAAAGAGACGAGATTCACGATAATTAGTTATCCTATTTACTATATAATCTTTATATAATTATTTATGAGGCAAAGAATATTACCTATAAGGAGAGTAAGGATTAAGAGCGTATAATATTGAGTAGTACCTCCTAAATACTTATATACTCGCGGATAAAAAATATACTTAAGAAAATAGTATATTATATAAGTATATAGAAACTTAATTAAAATTCTCGTTATATAGAAAATAATAGAAAGGGCTATAATAACTATAAGCGCTATAGTATACTACTAAATAATATCTATTTCCGAGGGGTCTTAATGAGATTAATATAATATAAAGACTAAATATACTAAGTAGTAGAAATGATATAAGTCCTGATAAATTAGTTTATAGGAATATATTTAAGCTAGAAACCAAAAGCTACTATGATATTTAGTATACTTATATACATTAATTTAGTGGTTATGTTCTAGTAATACGCCTCTAGAAGTGACGCCTTTAGAAGTAACGCCTTTAGAAATAGCTCCTCTAGAAATTGCCCCTTTAGGAAATAGCTATAACTAGCTATTTTGTTTCCGTCCAGGTTCTAATTATGTGTGTATGAAATATAATTACTTAAAATTATTCAACTTTATATATATGGCCTATTCTGATAATTAAGTCCTCAAACTACGAGGATTTGATCCCTAGGGCAAATATGTCTAAGTAATTACAAAATAGAAAGACTAGAAAGAATACTCAGGAAAACTTCCGACGAAGGAAAATTAATCTCATTAGCAAAGCAGACGATCTCTACCGCTTCTTTGGGGCGGATGTCTTCTTGGTTATCCGAAAGAGAGGCAAATACTATGGGTATAACTCGAGAGAAGAGCTGGACTAGCCGCTAATAAAGGAGGAGCTCATGAGTCTCTCCCACCGCCATCTCAAGATTGCGACCAACAAACTCTTAGGAACATGAGATTAGGACGCCAGCAGACTTTGATGTTACCAAAGGAGATGACAAGGCGATGTGAAGGAATAATGGCTTTGGAGATCATGTGACCTGCAGAACTACAGGTGCTTAGAACAACACTCGGCTTCAGCCTTGCCTTGCGAGGAAGTGGTTTTGGCTGATAAGGGTGGGGGGGGCGAGATCGCCGAAGCACTGCAATTTTAGCGTCTGTAAAGGCCTTGAAGTCAGCCACCAATCACGTCAGCCAGCAGCCGATTCGCCAGTGGTGTGGAGGAGAGAGGGACGACAATGGAGGGTGCTGGATTGACACGTCAGTCGAGCCGAGAACGCGTCCAGACGCCTAAGGCAGTGGAATGGAACAAGAGGGGATCCAGGGCGATGTCAAGCGACGCAGAGGATACGATCGAAGTAATTGAGACGGCATCCGCGGTGCCGCAATCGAAACGACCGGAGATCAGCTCGCACTTCAAAGAACGTATCGTGGCGACGAAGGTTAAGGCCCTCGCCGCGAAGGCAGGAGAACGTCCTGCAACGACAGCTGCAGCACCGAATCAAGGGGGCCACGAGAAGGCGATCTCTGCCACTGCGCAGCTCAAAATGCTGACCCAGCTGGTCACATCACTGCTGAAGGCAATGGAGGAGCAGAAACAGGAACACGCAGGCCAAATGGAAACGCTCGACCTCTTTAAACGAGTCGTCTCCTCTCGCCTCGATTTCGAAATCCCTCGAGGCTTCGCGCCCTTGACTGCGATTGACTTCTTTTTGGACGACGCGTGGCTGTGAGGGCTTGAAGAATTCGGCTTGCGCGTGTTTGGGGGAATACAAAACGGAAGAGGAGCCAGAGTTAGCACAACCTTCTTGATGCCATGTATATGTCTGACAGGTTTCAGGTGATTCGCTGGTCGTCATCGACTTAGCGTAGGCCGCTAGAGCACTGACTCAGACGTTATATGCCTTAACTTACTCTGAGAGATTTCCTAAGGGGTTATGAAATGTGTTCGCGATAGCTCTAAATTAATAAGCATGGCGATTTTTTAATTTTTTAATTTTTTATTTAATTTTTTCCTTTTAACGTGCTTTATTAGTTTATAACTATGTAGCACGGCTAGCTAAGCTAGCGTGAGTCTCAGTAGCTAATATATAGTATCAATTTCTAATATAAGTGTAATAAATAGTAAGGGACGTATCTAGTAAAACAAAAACTTAAGGAAATAAAGAAAAGAGTATAAATCGCGAATTCCTCCACTAATCGCTATTCCCCTTTTACTATTCCCCCTCTCCTATTTCTACCTCCTCTACCTCCGCTTCCTCCTATAGCTCCTAGTCACTTTCCTCACTTTCCTCACTTTCTTCCTCACTTTCTTCCTCACTTTCTACTTCTTCTACTACTCTTGCTTCCTCTACTTCCTCCTCGTTTCTCTCAATATACTATTTCCTTATACATATACTAGTTTCTTTTAAGAATACTAGTGTGTTCAGTATACTAACCTCTATATGTAATAGGATTCGCAGGTTAAAAGCACTAGCGTCTAAGCTCCCTTGGAATAGACTAAATAGTCTAAAGCGTTCCTCCTTATATAGCTCATAATATAAGAGGAGGTACTTTGTATTCTTAGTTTTACTACATTTGTATTTATTATTAGACGCTATTTTTAGCCTATATAAATAAGACTTTAAATATCCGTGGCCTAGCTTTAATTAGAAGAAGGTACTAGCTAGGGGCCTTAGTATTCCTAAAGGTAAGTATATCTTTTTTGATATTTTCTATAGATATATTACTAGGTAAGTATGGAATATTAGTGAGTTGTGAAAGGTTAATTATTGCTATCTGAAGCGAGAAGTAGCTATATAGTAGCTAAGCGAGAAGCGCTAAGCTATTCCTGATTCACTATATAGGAATCCTAGTAACCTTCCCCCGCTCGAAAAAGGCTAGCGCCCACGCTAGATAAAATATATAAGGAAATCCGTATATTAGGATTCCTATTCCGAATATTGAATTCCTACCGTTTTTATAAAGTAAAAAAGGAAAATGAAGTCCGAATCCGCCTATTAGGATTCCTTAGAACCTGTATACTGAAATATTGAATTCCCTTATGAAAAGAAAAGAAATAGGCCTAGTAATTCTTATTCCTTAACTACTGCTACTGCCCTCGTGATTACTCCTACTACCTGACTAATCTCCCTATTTCTCTCTTTCTAGGTATTTAAGTTAATCTCTAATACTATCTGGCCCTAAAACGAGTCTCCTTTCTAGTAGGTTCTATACTAAATATCCTTATAACGGGTCATCTATATACCTCTGCCCGGTTTACGAAGCTTCCTGAGTTCGACGAATAGAAGAGGTGCCTTCTTAGTAGGATTAGAAATAGGATTCTTAGTAGGATTATTGGATATAGGATTCTCTACTAGATTAGAAGTAGGATTCTTAGCGGGAGTAGTATCCGGAGCGGGATTCGGAGTAGGATTCACTGAACCTATATTCGTAAGATTATTACTCTAGAGCTCGCTTTCCCTAGTAGAATAGCCTACTAACTCTCCTAGCTCATTCTCCTAAGTTATATACTACTACCTATAGTATTAGATTAGTTATCTGGAATTCCTCTTCGTTTAGTAGTTATCCGCGTATTCTATAGGGAGTCGGGGCGGGTTTCCTGTTCTTAGTAGTGTTTCTAGATCCGCTATTAGCCTAAAGAAATCCTAAAGTGACTCTTTAGACTCGAGGAATTCGTTGATTCTGGCTCCGGAAACTTGACGGCTATAGGTAGGGGACTTAGAGGCTATTACTTTGGCCGCTTTCTTCCCTTTTAATCCTATTAATAATATAGGGGAGGTTACTTGGTGTTTTCGGCGCCTGTCGTTATTGGATTTAGAATCCTCGGAATTATCGTTAGGATTATTATCGTTATTATCGTTGCCTAAATCCTAAATAGCCTTTTTAACTATTCCTTTTCTGTAAATCTCGAGTACCTTTATAGCTTTCTCTAATACTCCCGAAAATCTAATAAGTATCGCGATACTATTTCCCTTTTAGCTATCTTTGAATATCTTAGCGATTTCGATTATATTCTCTATTAGCTAATTCATTCATGCCTCGAGTTCTATAACCCTTTATCTAGCTACCTTTTAGAATCCCTATATTAAGACTCGATTTGTTTTTTCTAGTTCTTCGGCTTTCTATACTAATTCCTAGTACTTATTTATAATCTATTATAGCTTCCTTCTTAGTTTTTTATTATCCTTTTCTGCTATAGATAATATTTCTCTTAGTAGTATATTAATACCTAAGCTATTTTCGATTTCCTGAGTAAGTAGTAATTTCTTTTTTGTAGCTTTCCTAGGGTTAAGGATTCCGTTAGCCTATTTCTCCCCGTTTTCTGCTAGGTTATAGTCCTCTATTAAATAGGTACTTGCTTTATCTTTCTATTCTAGCTAGTTTCCGTATATTACTATACCCTGAATCGTGAGTAGAAGATTATTAGGGCCTAGGAATAGTTAGCTAATGTTTTTTCTTATTTCTAATAGCTTTCCCTCTACTATAAATATAGTAATGAAGTTTATAGCTAATCTTTATATAACTTTCCTAGCCTTAATAGCTAGGATTCCGACTCCTACCGTGTGGTCTAATTATTAGGAATTAGCCTAGGAAAGTTCTAGGTAGAATTAGTTCTTAGTATTTATTCTAAATAGGAGTTTCTAATCTAATTCTTGTGGTTCTAGGTTAAAGATTAGTACTTATTAGATATCCTTCTACTAACTATGATTTATCTGTTTCTTTTAGCTATGGTTTCTTTATCATAGTCCTAGTATATATTTAAGTAGGAAATCTGCCTTTTTTAGCTTTAGGCGAGACGAATTCTTTAGCTTTTCGGTGCTTGGTAGAGGAATCGCGGAATTATTTCCTAGAGGTAAAGTTAAGGTACTAGAAGGTCTAGGTTATCTATTATTTATAGTGTCTAAAAGTAAAGCCGAGGTTCCTGAGGGTCTAGGTTATCTATTATTTATAGTATCTAAAGGTAAAGGTACTAGTTCATCTATAATAATAAACTAATTCCGAATCCTAGGGTTCTAGCGAGAAGTCTTTTAGGAGATAAATAGTAAGTAAAAGGTAATAGGAATCTACGAATACGGCTATTTGGAGTCGTTATAGTAGATTATAGTATTAATATTATTATTAATATTATTATAAAAAGATAGAGGGTTAAGGTAGGAAAATTTGATATATATCGCTAGCTAAGTATAAGTAAGATAATATTCACTAGTTAATCGCGACTCACTTTCGCAAAACTCTCCCTTATATATTATACTTCTATATATAATTATACTAGTAAAAGTCTAAAATATCGGTATTATATGTCTAGGATTTACGAGGCTTACGAAAACTGGAAGTCCTAGTTTTCTTTCCTTAAGTATTCCTATTCTACTATTTTCCTAATACTAACTATTTGGCTTTAAATTCTTTAATAGCTTCCTTCGTATTCTAAAGCTTTATAGAGGGAAACTATTAATTATCTTCCGGGCTATATCCTTTCTAGCGGACCAGATATCTAATATAACTTATAGGGCTTATCTACTTATTAATAATCTTCTCGATTTCCTACGATTTCTGGTATTTGGTATCTCCCTTAATATATACCGAATCCGGATACTCTAGATATAGATGGTTATATGGATCCTTTTCCTTTAGGGCTAGTTTAAGATACGTAATAGAAAACATATTATAGATTCTCTAATACTTCGGGATATCTAGTTAGTATATAAGCTAGCTATACTACTAGATGACTTGAAAGGGCCTATAATGTTATATAGAAATCTTCTTACTCTTTACTACTAGTAATTTATATCCTTTATAAAGCCGAATATAAACCTCGTTATTAATATTGAGGAAAAGTAGTTTTCTGGACTTATTATACTATACCTTCGCTAATATTTGCCCTATAGCGATTATATCCAAAACCTAGATATAGTATTCGGGAATTCCTATAAACTTCCTAGATAGATTTGGGCTTAGAAGATCGACTATATTATTAACTATAAATCCATATAGTGCTTCGTTAGGGGCCTTTCTAATAGCTACTAAGAAGGTATTATTTAGTGTAAACTATAGAAATGGTAGATATTTCGGTTATTCCTTTTTATCTTCTAAGTAGAAGAAGAAATATCTTATCGTGATTTCGATAATCTAATTCGTGCTTTCGCTCTATCTATTTATTTATAGATAGTAGGCTATCGAAAATAAAAGCTTTATACCTAGCTTATTAAATATTCCCTTCTATACTTCTAATAGGAATTTCATATCATGATCCGAGATAATAACCTTTAGAGATCTACACACAACTTTTTTTCGGATTTTTCACCCCCCTTACTTTCACCTAAGGACTTCATCTACCTTTAGACTTTACTCGATATACCTTAGCCCTTTGGCCCTAGGCTCTAGAACCTACTATAAGTAGAGCTAGAGTAGGCTAAATGGCCCCCCCAGACCCCCCGGGCTCTAGCCCCCCTACTATGGACCCCTAAGACCTCGGAGAGCTTCCAGAGGGCCCTACGGAATAGCTAGAGCTACCCGCTACGTCCCCACTAGCTCGCCTCAGCCAAAGGGCTCGTTTTAGCTTCGATTTAACCGCAAACCCTATCTCCTTAGACGAACTCGTAGCCCCTTTTCCCTCGACTAATTCGGCTAGTGCGGCTCGTGTGAGCCGTACCCAGAATGGGCTAAAGCGTGGCCCTAGCTCGAGCGATATCGATAGCGAGATCGATAAGGAATACTAAAACCTCGGAAATTAATATTAATTCCAGAACCAAGCCTTGAACGAGGCTAAATTACTGATCCGCGAAGCTTATAGCTTACTACTTAAAGCTATTAATATATCGCCTTTATATGACTAGTAATCCAGACTACTAGATTTAGTAGAAATCTTCAGGGAATATATAGAATATGGCCGGATCCGCCACACTAGTACTTTACTAGCTTCTCAAGTAGTGAACCTTGAAAATGCTACTAAACGGATCGAAAATTAGTCAAGAGCTTAAGCTAAGCTAGCTACATAAGCTAAAACCACCTCGGAGAAGCCTACTTGGGCTAAAATCGCTACTCAAGACATACCTCACTCGGAATTAAACTCGGATTAGGACTAGACTTTAGTATCATATACTAAGTCCAAAAATCAGGGAGGAAAAGGTACTAGTATACTTACTAGTAGCGGTAGTACTCGTAATACTAAGAAACCACTTAGTGGTTCTAGTGCCCGTAATACTAGTATAAAATTAAAGGCCCTCTCTAGGAAAAGTATCTTCCTACTAGCTTATATAGAGTAGGCTAGCTCGTTTTCTGCTATTTCAACTCGTAATTTACTCAATTCTGCTTTCCGCGCTAAGGGGATTAAGGGATTAGTAATCTCTATAGTCTCTCTTTCCTTAAAGGGTAATATTATAGTAAATACTACTCCTGAGTTTAATTCTGATTTTCTGGTTCAAAACGAAGCTACTATAAAGGGGGTACTTCCCTTAGTTATAAGCGTATAAAAAGGAGAACCGTGGTATAAAGTTATTATCCATGGATTACCTATTCGGGAGTTTAATATAGATAAGGGAATAGACTTAGTCCTAGAAGAGATTAAGACCTTTAATAAAGGACTAGAGCCTATTAGCTAGCCTTATTAGGCTACTTCTAAGGAAAAGAGAGACTTAGGACTCTAGCGAGCTAGTTTAGTAGTAGTAGTATTCCCTACCGAGGCTTAGGCTAATAGGGCTATTAAAAATAGACTCCTTATAGCCGGAATCTCTACTAAGGTAGTAAAATATTATACTATCTCTAGTACTATATAGTATACTAGGTACACAGGGTACGGATACTTAGACTCTATTTACAAAAAGGACCCTAAGTACTTACTATATAGTGAGGGTCATATAACTAAGAATCATTATTGCTCTATCTATAAAAAGAAGGGTAAAAAATGCCCTCACGTGACTACCAA
The DNA here is from genome assembly GCA_021399465.1 of Hyaloscypha sp. PMI_1271. Classification (NCBI taxonomy): domain Eukaryota; kingdom Fungi; phylum Ascomycota; class Leotiomycetes; order Helotiales; family Hyaloscyphaceae; genus Hyaloscypha; species Hyaloscypha sp. PMI_1271. The sequence goes on along the minus strand of JAJTUS010000372.1, from coordinate 8,860 downwards.
ATACTCCAATTACTTAAGTACTACCTACTATACTAGCTCAAAGTAATATAAGGTCTACTTAGCTATTAAACAAGCTACTATAGCTACGGCGACTCCTAATATTACTATTAATAAGTAACTACATCAAAGTACTATAAGTTAATATAAATCGCAATAGTACTACTACTAAAAACATCTTGGAGTTAGCTATAGAACTAGATATTAAAGTCCTAGTAGTTCAGGAGCCTTAGATAATAATAAGGGATAATAATCGGGAATATCATTCCATTATACACCCTAGTTTTTATCAAATACTCCCGAACTATAGTACCTTAAGGCCTAGAACCTTATTTTATATAGCTCGCGAGCTATAAGCTAGTCTAGCCTCAAACTCACCAAGTAATCCTAATTACCTAATTATAGAATTAAGTCTAGGTATATTAAAAATGCAGCTAATTAATTTCTATAATACAATTCACCCAGAGGATAATAATAGTATATTAACTATACTAAGAGAGGACATTCTACCTACTACTCTCGAGGATAGCTCTTTATTACTAGGTGATTTTAATATATATTACCCTTAGTGGGATCCCCTTAGACCCCCTAGTACTCACGCTACTCATTTAATTAGCTATATAGAGACTCACTCTTTAAGGCTATTAAATAAACCAGGGGAAGGTACCTTCTATAGATCTAATATATCTACTCCCTCTATATTAGACTTGAGTTTTGCTACTAGTGGAATAGTAACTAAGATAAAAGACTAGCAAGTGCTACCAGAATTAGGTTCTAATTACTCTGGGGTTCTATTTACTATTAGTAAATCGACTATTAGCTCTAGTTCTACTCTAGTCAGATTTAATACTAGAAAAGCAAACTGGGAGAAATTTATAAGCTATCTCATTAATAGCCTTAATAATATACCCTTTCCACTTAATAGTACAAATTAAGAACTAGATCTATTAGCTAAAGACTTTACAAATAGAATAGTAGAAGCGGCTAGTAATAGTATTCCAAAATCTACTACTAGTCCATATTCGAAACCCTAGTGGAATAAGGACTTAAAGACTCTACGTAAATTAATACTATACTATAGCCGTAAGTCTAAAGCCTCAGGGTATACTCTCTATAAACAAGAACTCTAGAATACAAAAAACACCTATTTTAATACTATTAAAAGCACTAAGCTAGCGCACTGGAATAAGTTCTTAGAGAATAAGGATTCCTAGTCTAATTTACAAAGCTATGAAATATACTAAAGATACTATATACTAACCTATTCCTAGTATCTTAAATAGTAATAGAGAGCTTAAGTCGACTTTCTAAGATAAGTGTAATATCTTTAGAACCTAAGCTTTTTCTACTACCTCCTTATACTAAGCCTATTAGTCTAATAAACTATAGGCCTAGTTCAAAGTAGGAATGGCCTATTTTATCTAAAATAGAGCTAGAATAAGCTTATACTTCTAAGATAAAGGGGAAAACCCTAGGACTAGACTTAGTTACTTAAGAGATTATAGTCCACGCTTATAGAGCTACTCTAGACATTTTTTATAGGCTATATTCCTTATTTATTAATAAGGGATACTACCCTAAAGTCTAGAAACAAGCTACTAGCTTTATTCTAAAGAAATCAGGAAAACCAAACTATTCCTTACCTAAAGTATATCGAGTTATTTCCTTACTTAATTACTTAGGGAAGGTTTCTGAGAGAATATTAGCTAGGAGACTTAGCTATTTAGCCGAGACTAGTACCCTATTATACCCCTCTCAAATGGGAGGTAGGCTATATAAGTTAGCTATTAATGCCGCTTTACTACTACAAAATAAGGTAGAAGCTAATAAGTCCTATAAGCTGAAAACTAGTACTCTCTTTCTAGATATCAAAGGTGCCTTTGATCACGTGTCTAAGAATAGGCTATTATAGATTATGATTAGTTTACTACTCCCTACTAGCCTTATTCTCTGGGTATTGTCGTTCTTAGATAACCGAGTATTAAGACTAGCTTTTGATAATAGTATCGAAGTCTTTAAGTCTATACTTACTAGTATTCCATAAGGGAGCCCTATATCACCTATATTATTCCTTATTTATATTAGAGACTTATTTAAGTTAGTAAATATTAGATTTAGCTCTTATTTAGACGATATAACCCTCACTACTACTTCTAAAAGTCTTAAACAAAATATAAAGACTTTAGAAAGAGAAGTAAAGGATATATTCATACTAGGGACAAAGAATACTATTAGCTTTAATATAGATAAAACTGAGCTTATTTATTTTAATAGTTCTAAGAATAAGCCTAGCTTAAAGCTACCTAATAGAGCCTTAGTCTCCTCAAGTAAAGTAGTTAAATGGCTAGGGATCTATTATAATGAAAAGCTCAGTTTTAAGGAACATATAGCCTTTAGGGCTTCTAAAGCAAAATAAGCCTTCTATAGGGTACAAAGACTCACGAATATATCACGTGGTTTATCTCTATTTGTAATTAGATAGCTATATTTAGCCTATATTACTAGTATAATAGACTATGGTTCCTTATTATAGTGGAAGACAGAAAATAAAGCTCAAATTAGGCCTTTATAAGCTATTTAGAACCTAGCCCTAAGGAAAACTCTAGGAGTATTTAAATTAGCTCCTATTATCCCTATAGAGGTCGAATTAGCTTTAGTCCCACCTATTATAAGGCTAAACTATAGTCGTCGTCAATATGCCTTTTATATCCTTAAATATAGCCTAAAATACCTAGTTAGGCTAGAGTTTAAGAAGTCCTTCCAAAGATCTAAGTAATTAGAATCTATAGACTCTAATATAGACTCTATTTATAGTCTAAATATAGATCTAGTTCAAGATCGCAAGGCTAAAATATCACAAGTCGAAATTATAGTTAATTCTATTAAGGGCCTTATAGACCCTAAGGACTTAGAGACTATAAGATACTTTTACTTTCCTCCTTAGGATAGAGAAGTACCTTATAAAATCACTATATTAAGATAGCCTAAGGAAGAGACTACTATATTACATAATCTCTATTTAAAGACTTTATATAATAATAGCTCTATATAGTCTATATATATAGATAGATCTTAAACTCAAAAAGGAGACGGAATAGGCCTAGGGCTCATTATTTATAGTCACGAAACTCCCTATATTCCGGTCGTAGCTAAATATAGAGAAAGCTAGAATATAGGAGCTAGTGCTATAGTCTATAACAGAGAACTAGAAGGCGTTACTAGGGCTATTAAATACGCTAGTAGTAAAGCAAAGAGAGGGGAGCTTTTTAATATCTATATAGATAACCAAGCTAGTTTACTAAGACTAAAAACTCCTTCTAATAAGCTAGGACAAAGTCAATAGATTAGAGCTATATTAGCTACTAAGGCCCTTAAAGCTAAAGGAGCTAATATAGAACTAATCTGGGTCCTAGGGCATAAGGATATAATAGGGAACGAAGAAGCAGATGTACTAGCCAAAATAGGTACTACTTCTCCTATATTAGAACCAGAATCAGTAAAAACCTCCTTTGCTTTCCTAGGGGTCTAGATTAATAAAGTAAAGAAACAGGAGTATAGCCTACTCCTAGAATCTTATACTAGACTAGTATCCTAGCTAGAATCATATAGTAATATATATCCGTGGAAAATATCAAAAAAGATACACCTACCTTTAGGAATACTAAGGCTACTAGCTAGTGCCTTCTTCTAATTAAAGCTAGGCCACGGATATTTAAAGTCCTATTTACATAGGCTAAAAATAGCGTCTAATAATAAATGTAAATGTGGCAAAACTAAGAATATAAAGCACCTCCTTTTATATTACGAGCTATATAAGGAGGAACGAATTAGACTATTTAGTCTATTTAAAGGTAGCCTAGAAGCTAGTGCTTTTAACTTACGGCTACTATTACACACGGAGATTAGTATACCGAACACACTAGTATTCTTAAAAGAAACTAGTATATATACAAGGAAATGGCATATTGAGAGAAACGAGGAGGAAGTAGAGGAAGCGAGAGTAGTGAAAGAAGTAGAAAGTGAGGTAGAAAGTGAAGCTGAAAGTGAGGAAAGTGACTGGGAGCTATGGGAGGAAGCGGAGGTAGAGGAGGTGGAAATAGGAGAGGGGGAATAGTAAAAGGGGAATAGCGATTAGTAGAGGAATTCGCGATTTATACTCATTTCTTTATTTCCTTAAGTTTTTGTTTTACTGGGTACGTCCCTCACCATTTATTGCACCTATATTGGAAATTGGCTCTGTATATTAGCTACTGAGACTCACGCTAGCTTAGCTAGCCGTGCTACATAGTTGTAAACTAATAAAGCACGTTAAAAGGAAAAAAAAAAAAAGGAAAAAAAATAATACTAGATAGTCTTTTAGTATAGGGACGAGATTACTCCTATTTATATCTATTAGGGTTACTACTAGTTTATAGTCCTTTATTCCAAAATCCTGAAGTATCTTTATAATATAGGAATATTATCTAAGGCAAAGCGTGTAGTTTAGATAGTCCCGTATAATCGTTATACTAAGGTAGAAGCTAATAGCCTCGAAGTCACTTATCTAGAATCGTTTACTAAGAGCTTACTTAAGTACATTAATCTTATTTTAATCTCTTCTAGTAATTAATAAATTATTTATATAAATAGTAATAATAATGCCCTTCTTATAAAAGACGCTAGTATTAGTATCTAGTAGCTAGAAATCGAGCTACTAGAGGAATTCCGATAGTATATTATACTATACTCGAGGGGCTTATTTTAGGCTATAAAGTATATAATCGAGCTTATATACCTTAGTCGATCCGTCCTCTAGACTAGTAGATTATTTTATATAAACTATTTCCTTTACTTTTCTATATAAGAATATAGTCTTCACGTCTATTTAATCGATCTCCTAGTTAAGGGTAACTATAATTACAAAAATAAGCTTATAGCTTATTAGTTTAATAACTATAGTAAAGGTCTTATTAAAGTTAATTCCTTCCCTCTACTAGTCTCTACGGATTACTTATCGAGCCTTATATTAGATGATCTAGCTATTAGGTCCTTACTTATACTTATATACTTATTTTCTAGGTAGAACCCGTCGATTCGTTAGATAATTAACTAGTATCCAAGTCTTATTTTCTTATAGTAATGAGAACTCCTCCTTTATTACGCTTATCTATTTATTAGAGTCCGGGTCTATTATAGCCTCCTTAAAGTATTAAGGCTCAAATAGTTCTAGTGAGTTTACTTCTAAGAGAGAGATCTTAGCTATAAGACCTAGTAGCTAATTAAGCTTAGGATTATTCCGTGTCTTTAGGCTAGTGTCTTATTTAGCTAGGAGTACTATAAGAGAGATAGGATCTAGGGAGTTAGGATCTAGGTAATCGAGATTAGGGTATTTATCTATTAGACCTTCTATTATAGTTAATAATACTATAGTAGATAATACTAGCGTGGATTCTCGGTTTATTAGAGGTATTAAGGGCTTAGAGGAGACAGTAACGTATTCCTCTAGTTAGCTTATTATTAGTGAGATCTCGATAATTAATCGAGTCTATCCTTGAGATAACTATATAGCGATAAGCTATAGGGGTCTTATCTCGTATAGTAATAGCTAAGAGGTATTTAGTAAAGTATTTATATTACTATTATTAAAGAACTTAGTAGCCTATATATGTTTTTTAAAGGGTTTCGGTAAGTCAGGTATTACTAGACGCTTTATATTAGGTATATACTTTAAAGGCTATAGGTATAAAATCATATTAGGATAAGTATTAGAGCCGAATTCGAGAGGCTCCTCCTAGACAAATATAGGACGCTTTTCTATAATATAGATATTAAAGGCTTTAAGTATATACTTATTATTTATAAGGATCCGGTAGATATTATTACCTTTATAGCTAATGAGTTATCCTTTAATCACTTACCCTTCCCTTAGCTTCTTCTTACTTAGTTTACTGACTATATACTAGGCTTAAGATCTAATAATATAGAGGTAGTTAATAAAAGGCTTATAGAGGTTCTTTACTTAAAAGGGAGTCATATTAAGTACTCTATAAGGTCGATGTATATAGAGGTAAACCACTATTTAAAGTAGTTCAGGCTACTATTTTATCGAGAATTTAGAGCTCTTTAAGAGTATTTCAATAATAGTCTATAGTATCTAACTAATTCTTTCCGCAGCTCTATTTATCTCAGGATTATATAGTATAGAGGACTCAAAGTATACTCTAGTTTCTATAAGGTGAAGCTAAAAGGCTTTAGAAATAAATTCCCTACTATTATTCGTCTATAGGCGTATAATACGTCCGTGACGAGACTATTAAAAAAGCTTAAACTTAGCTAAGGACTTAGATCTATACTTTATTATATAGTATTCAACTTCTTTAGTTTTATTATAGTAAAAGTAAATAAAGTAAGCTTTACTAAGTTTTACTATATATAGAGGTCTAATAGTATCTATATAAATTAGCTCATCTAAGTATTTTCCTAGTATAATATATCCTTTATAAGGAAGTCTCGTTATATGTCCTTTAAGACAAGCTTCGTAAGTATATAGAGTAAGAGGTTACTAAAGGTCTAATCCCTCTATTATTTCCTTAAGCTTAACTAGACTCTCTTCTCTAAGGTATCCGAGCTATTCGTACTATATAGCATACGCTTCCTTTATAGCGAATGTAGCTAGTACTCGGTACTAGGATATTAGTTATATAGGTTTGAGTGAGTAAAAGGCTTCCTTAATATATATTATATAGGCTTGTCGTTTCTAGTATAAGTTATAGGTCTTTCGATTATATCTAGGTTATTAGATCCGTTCTTTGAGTATTAGAAGACTAATATTTAGATAAAAGAGGTCGTGCGAGATCAAGGCTATAAAGGTAACTAGCTTACTTCCTCTAATTTCGAGGGTAGCTCTATACTTATCGAGCTATACCTTTATTCCTTTATAGATAAGATTAAGGCACGAGAAGAGGTTTATTCTAAGGTCCGGATAGAAAATAGTATTAGGTATCTATAGCTATACGAAATCCCCCCGAGATATCTAGACTAGTAGAACTACTATCCCTTTCCTATATAGTACTAGACTATATCCACTAATACCTGTAACCTTATTAATTTCCCTATTATCTAGTAGTTTAATTAACTCGAAGAATTCTTACTTATAGAATATATAATAGGTATAGCTACTATCTAGGATAAATGCAGCTATAAGAGAGCTAAGTATAAGAGACTATAGTATTCGATAAGTTTCACTAGAGAGTATTAGGGTTCTAGTAGTCGACGTGCTAAGGAATACGAATAATGAGGTATAGAGAGATATTTAGAGGTATAGCTATATAAATAGAAGTAGAATATAAAGGAGTGTTTTGTAGTTATCTTATATAATAAAAACGATTAAGAGTATAAGAGGTATAATACTAGATATAAGTAGAGTCATATATTAGAGGAGATTCGTGGTTTAGGTATAAGCTTAGGCCTATAGGTTTTCGTATCAGAATTAGGAGCGTGTATTAGTTACTAGTTTTAGCTATAGGATAGTCTTATTCTATTAAATATAGTTAACCTAAGGGGAGGTTTATTATAGCTTCTATAGTTACTAATTATCGAGCTAGAAAGTAGGCTCAAATTACGATATAATACACCCGTGGATAGCTAGGTACCTATATGTATTCGTCGAAGACTCCTCTTATTTAGAGGGAGTAAGTTAATTTCTAGGAGAGGATAATAACTTCGATTTCTATTTTACCTATTTCTTATCTCGATTCTCTCGATTCTTCTTAAGGCGTTTTTTGAGAGTAGCTTTCAAGTAAGGATACTTAATCACATACTCTACTTCGGTATAGTATAGTTTCCTATAGTACTTATATTTAATATCCGTCTTATCTCCTCGATTTGTATACGAGAGGAGAGCGGTTCGTTAAAATAATTATTATATAAGGGCCTCCTCCTTCTATATAGCTTATATAAGTTTAGAGAGGATCGTATTTACCTTAGTTATATTAACGAAGTCATTTCGGGAGATCTAGTGTGATTTGAAAGTATCGTATATAGATAAGAGGTTATTTAGGTATAGGCCTATTATCTAGGACACAAGTAGTCGAGTACTCTCTAAGAGGAAGGATAGTTCGCTGTCAAGTCTAACGAATAAGTTATTATATTCCGTAATATTAGTATAATTATCGAGATAGAGGTTAAGGAGGTTACTCTAAAGGTAATTAAAGGTTATAACGCCCTATAGGCGGAATCGTTCTTTAAGAGAAGTAAAGAGTAGCTTGAGATCAAGTTCTTATATAACTTCTATAATATTATATCCTTTGGTTTTAGAGTAGAGTAGGGCTATTAAACTAAGTTTACTACTCACGATACTCTTTCCCTAGACTTAGAGTTCTTCTCATTTATTAAATCGAGCTTAGTAAGCTTCCTATACTTCGATAAGGGGCTCTATAATTCTAATAGGTCTAGGGAGAGTCCTATCTAAGAGCTTTTAATAGAGGTAGTTTTTATTAATAAGAGCATTATCGATTCTTTAATACTAGTCGATCTAGTTAGACTCATCGAGGTCTAGTATAGTAGCGAGAGTAGAGGAGACAAATAGCCGAGTCTCTAAAGCTATTATTAGATATTATATAATAAATCCTTTAATATAAGCATTATTAATATTCTTTGTCTTTAGTCTCGTATCTATTAATAACTACTTGCTTGATTTTCTCTCACTATTCTATAGACTAAGTCTTTACTTATAGACCAAAGAGGGGTATTAGTAAGGGTAGTCTAAGACTCGATTCTTCTAATATAGATGTTTATATATATATATATATATATATAGAGATAATATCGGAGTTCGATTCGGTATAGTTAGGGTTAGAGTCTCGATTAGATTCGGTATTAAAGG
>JAJTUS010000371.1:0-26536 GCA_021399465.1 Hyaloscypha sp. PMI_1271 | reverse complement strand
TTATCTATATATAGGTTCAGGCTCTCCTTACTTCTAGCTTCGTATATATATAATCTCTAGTTAGTAAAGATAAGAGAGAGAGAATTCTAATATCACGGGCTAGGCCTTTATATAAAGAAGACTAGTAGTTCAATTAACTAAATAGAATTCTCTAAGGAGGAAAGAGAAGAGAAAGGAAAGTAAGGACAGGAACCGTGTTCCTTAAGGCGTCCGAGCTTCCTAAGTAACGCGTGGTTACTCTATTAACTAAAGGGGGCGTATCATATAACTATGGACATATCCGAGATTATATGACCTGAGCGAGGCTTCTAGCTAAGCATATTAATCGGGTCTCGACCCGTTATAATATTAACTAGTAAAGTAAGAATTAATTATCTTATATAATATATACCTAGTATTAATAAGAGTTTATATAAAATACTCTTTATTAATTATTACTAATATAAGAAAAGAGAATTCTTTTATATTCTTCTAAAATTACTTTTAAGCTTTCTAATCTAACTTTACTTCTATATACTTCTAATAGTGACTTTTATTAGAAGCTAGTCTTTTCCTAAATTAGATAAGCTCGAGTTCTCTTTATTCTTACTCTAGCTCTTATCTAAAGTATTATTATCTCTCGCCTAAGTTATCTTTACTTTCTTTAAAGCTACTCTTAATACCTTTATATCTTTTATTTTTACTTCTAACTATTCTTCTTCTTTCTCTTTCCTTTACTTACTAGCTCTAAGAGAAGTACTTAAATATAGCCTCGCTCTATAGTTTATATATAAAATAATTATTTTAATTATACTATAAGTAGAGTCTCTCCTTCTTTTATTAATTAATCTTATTATAAGAGGCCTAATTAGGGGTATTCTTTAACTATTATTATAAGTTACTTAGTATAAGTTCTTATTCTATTAATTAAGTAAGTGAGGTCTAATTAGAGAAAGGGTTTTTAAGTCTCTTATTTAGCTAGTTTAGATAATATACTTTTATACTCTTAACTTTAACTAATTAGTTATTAATTATTTATAACTAAGAGTAATATTTCTTATATAACTCCTTTTTCTTTACTCTTATTATTCCTTTTATAAGTTCTATTAAAATAATAGCTTTAAGATACTCTTTCTTAATCTCGTCTTATTAGCTTTATTTCTCTACTTTTAGGATTAATTAATTAAAATTACTTAAGAACTCGACTAAAGGAGTTAACTTTTACTAGACTTAGTTTAATTCTCTTAAGGCTTTCTACTACTTCCTTAGGTCCCGGAAAGCTAGGTTTATTTATTTAAATAACCCTTTAACTATAAACTCTCTTTCTTTTTATATATATCTTAGCTAAGAGTATATCTTACTCTTATATACTACTTTTCCTCTAAATCGCTCCTTAGCTTAAGATATTCTCTAGATCTCTTATACTAAGTCCTAATTAATTATTCTAGTATTAGAAATATAAGAATACTACTAGTACTTATAAGAATTTCAAATAGAGTAATAAAGTAAGTAAATATTAGCTTGTATTTAAAGAAGACTAAATTAAACTTATACTCTAGTTATATTAATATAATATTCTTCTCCTTTATTCCTAGTCTAATTATAAGATTATATCTATAATACTATATATCTTTTTTAGCTAGACGAGCTTTAGAAACGATATTTATATAAAAGGCTTTAATTACTACTATGTCGTAGAGGATTAGTTCTTATATATAAGGCCCCTAATTACTATTAATAATATTTTTAATTATACGAGTACCTCTTCTAGTAATTAGAATAATAGTCGTTTCTACTTTTATATAATCGTCGATCTTTACTTTAATAAAGGTCTTAAGATTAATTAATTCCTTATTATTAACTAGGTATATAGTACTATAGTTATCTAGTAAAGTACTCTATAATAATAAGTGTCTTAAAAAATCGAGTATTATATAAATATATAACAGGTCGAGACCTAATTAATATACTTAGCTAGAGAGCCTTTGCTTAGGTCACATGGCCTCGGATATGTCCGTAGTCATGTGACACGCCCCCTTTAGTTAATAGAGTAACTAAGTATTACTTAGGGAACTTAGACGCCTTAAGGAATATAATTCTTATCCTCGCTTCCTTTTCTCTTTTCTTTTCTCCTTAGAGAATTCTATTTAGTTAATTAAACTACTAGTCTTCTTTATATAAAGGCCTAGCCCGTAATATTAGAATTCTCTTCTCTCTTATCTTTACTAATTAGAGATTATATATATATAAAGCTAGAAGTAAGGGAGAGCCTAAACTTATATATAATTAATAAAGCTTAGAGTAGATAAAGCTAGAAGTAGACTCTAATTAAAACTACCTATAAAGCTAACGTATTTAGTAAGATTCTAGAGTATATAAAAGCTAGAAGTAAGGAGAGTCTAAACCTATATATAGATAACGAAGCTTAGAGTAGATAAAGCTAGAAGTAGACTTAAGTCAAAACTACCTATAAAGCTAATATATTAGTAAGACTTTAGAGTATACGAAAGCTAGTAATAAGGAGAGCCCGAAACTATATATAGAAGCTAGAGTACTAGTATACTAGTTAATACTAGAGGTTATAAGTTCTTCTTAAGCTAAGCTTAAGAAGAGAAACTTACTAAACTCCTCTATTATATAAAGATATAGGAATAGAACTCCTAGTAGTTAATTAGATAAATAAATAGCTATATAAAGCTAGAATAATAAACGAAGCGCTTTAGTAGTTATAAGAAGCCTTTATAGTATATTCCTAATAATTATTAGAGCTAGTAATATAATAAGTAAACTTAATAGTGAACCTAGTTATATGAATTAATTTAATTAATAAATATATAATAATACTAAACCCCTCTCGAATATAGATACCTCTTCTACTTCATATACCTTAATTCTATATATACCTTTAGCTCCTTATTATAAAATAACTAAAGGCTTGCTTCCTAAACCCTAATAAGTTTAATAGAGATAACTTAATCTATTACTCCTAGTTCGAGGGACTCTTAAGAGTAAAGCTAGAGATTAATAATAAAGTGATTAGTAGAGAGAGAAAGAAAGTCTAGTATAGATTTAGACACTTATCTAGAGAAGTAGTAAGTAAGATATACCCTTAGCTAGGATATATATAAAAGGAAAGAGAGTTTATAGTTAAAAAGCTATTTAAATAAATAAACCTAGTTTTCTAGGACCTAAGGAAGTAATAGAAAGCTTTAAGAGAATTAAACTAGGTCTAGTAAAAGTCGATTCTCCTAGGTGAGTTCTTAAGTAATTTTAATTACTTAATCTTAGAAGTAGAGAGATAAGGCTAATAAGACGAGATTAAGAAAAGATATCTTAAGGCTATTATCTTAATAGAGCTTATAAAAGGAATAATAAGAGTAAAAGAAGAGGAGTTATATAAAGAATATTATTCTTAGTTATAAATAATTAATAACTAATTAGTTAAAGTTAAGAGTATAAAAGTATATTATCTAAACTAGTTAAATAAGAGACTTAAAAACCCTTTCTCTAATTAGACCTCACTTACTTAATTAATAGAATAAGAACTTATACTAAGTAACTTATAATAATAATTAAAGAATACCCTTAATTAAGTCTCTTATAATAAGATTAATTAATAAAAGAAAGAGAGACTTTACTTATAGTATAGTTAAGATAACTATTTTATATATAACTATAGAGTAAGGCTATATTTAAGTACTTCCCCTAAAACTAATAAGTAAAAGAAAAAGAAAGAAGAAAAATAACTAAAAGTAAAAGTAAAAGATATAAAGGTATTAAGAGTAACCTTAAAGAAAGTAAAGATAACTTAAGCGAGAGATAATAATACCCTAGATAAGAGCTAGAGTAAGAATAAAGAGAACTTAAGCTTATCTAATTTAGGAAAAGACTAGCTTCTAATAAAAGTTATTATTAGAAGTATATAAAGGTAAAGTTAGATTAGAAAGCTTAAAAGTAATTTTAGAAGAATATAGAAGAGCTTTCTTTTCTTATATTAATAATAGTTAATAAAGAGTATTTTATATAAACTCTTATTAATACTAGATATATATTATATAAAATAATTAATTCTCGTTTTACTAGTTAATATAATCTCTAGTATATACTAATTACCCCTAAGTAAATAAAAGCCTTTAATAAAGTAATACTAGAAATAATTAAAAAAGTAATAGTATTAAGTATAGATATTAATAGTTATTATAAATCTTATACTTTCCTTTATATAATTCCTAAGATTACTAATTTAGAGATAATTTTAGGAATATAGTAATTATATTTATAAAATATATAAATCTATAACTCGAGATTAGAATTATTTATCTTATTATTAAAGACTCTAGTATAAAATAGAGTATATAATATATTAATTCTTGAGTTAAGGAAAATAGATTATATATAGGTTTTAGTAGCCTTATTTTCTTATTTAGTAAAGAGGAGTAAGAAGAAGAATATAAAAGTCTTCTTAACTAGCTTAGCTAATATCTAGAAGGCCTTAATTTAGAAAGTAAAGATAAATCCTTATATAAAGCTCTTAGGATAATATAAGAACTTTCTAGATATATTTAGCTTAGTAAAAGAAGAGAAGTTATTACTACTCTAAAGCTAAGGGATTAATTACTAGATTAAGTTAGAGGTAATTAAAGAAAAAGAGCTTATAGTACTATAGAGACTACTATATAATATATCTCGAGATAAGCTCTTAGTACTATAGAAGATACTTATAGAACTACTAGATAAGGGGTTTATTTAAATAAGTTACTCTCTTACTATAACTCTTATTCTTTTTATATAAAAGCTTAGTAGAGAGTTATAGTTTTATATAGACTATTAGAGACTAAATAAGCTTACGAAGAAGGACTAGTATTTACTCTTATTAATTTATAAGACTCTTTAAAATATTAAGAAAGCAAAGTAGTTCATAAAGCTTAATATTATAGTTACTTTTTATAAGATCTATGTTACTAAAAGAGAAGAATAGAAAATAGCTTTCTATATATAATATAAATTTCATAAATAGTTAGTAATCTCTTTTAACTTAGCGAATACTTTAAGTATATTCTAAAAGTATATTAATTAAGTCTTTAGAGACTTCTTAGATGAGTTCTATTCTATATATATAGATAATATCCTAGTTTACTCTTTAGGGTTAAGAAAAGAGTACTATGAATATATATAGAAAGTCCTCTAGTAAATAAAAGAAGTAGGACTATAGTTTAATATTAATAAGTATAAATTTAAAGTTAAGTTAATAAAGTACTTAAGATTTATTATAGAAGCTAAGAAAGGTATTAGTATAGATCTAGTAAAAGTCGAAGTTATCCTAAGTTAAGAGGCCCTTAAATTAGTTAAAAGTATAAGGAGTTTCTTAAGGTTTATAAATTTCTATTAGTAATTTATTCGGGAATCCTTAGAGATTATTTAACTACTTTCTAATCTTATATATAAGGACTAAGTATTCTTATAGATGAATTAAGTAGAGATTACTTTCTAGAAACTTAAGGAGATATTTATTTTAGCTCTAATACTTATATAGTTTAACTATAACCGAGAAACTATCCTTAAAATAGATTCCTCTAAGTAGAGTATAAGAGGTATTCTTATATAAGTTAATAAGGAAAGTGTCTTATAACTTTATACTTTCTCTTTAAAGAAGAATATAACTATAAGATCTATAATAAGGAAATACTAGCGATTATCTATTACCTTAAAGAATAAGATACTAGATTAAGGAGTATTTATTAATTTAAAGTTTAAATAAATTATAAGAACCTAGAATACTTTATAATAATATAGAAACTTATAGAATAGTAAATAAGGTAATCCCTAATCCTCTTATAATATAATTTTAAGATCTCGTATATCTTAGGGAAAGATAATAAATAAGTAAATATACTCTTAAGATAAGAATAAGACTTATTTACTAAAGAAGAAGATAAATATTAATAGTTAAGAATATTATAATTATTAAAACTAGAGACCCTTAGTAACTTTACTAAGAATATGCTCCTTATAATACTAGTAAGAGTAAGATAATAAGCTAAGGAAAAGCTTACTCTAGTTCTAGAATCTAGTTTAGAAGATTATAATTATAGATATTAAGAGAAGAACTATAAGGGTTAGAACCCGTATTAACTATAGTATAGCTATAGCGAGTATCTAGTATCTAACGCTAGTATCTATAGTAATGAGCGATAGTAAGTTAGTTAACTTATATATAGAACGGCGCACGTGACGTATATTAGTTACTAGGCCACTAACTAGTATTAAGCCTAGATAGCGTATTTATTTACTACTAGATCACACTATACTTTTACTCTTCTTTATATATTTCTTAATAGTTTAATCTAAGTCTAAGCTTTAGTGTTTTCCCCGACTTAACCTCTTATATTAGAAATACATCGCACCCTTATCTATAGATTAGGGATCATTTAGTTAGTTCTATATAGACGGAATTTAACTATACTCCTCTTTTACTAGTTAGAGATTAGCTTATCGGATCACACACTCGATTACCTATTAGCTCCCTTAGTAAGGAGCACCTACTACTATATCTAGCTACCCTACTAGAAGCAAGTCCTTAATAATAAGTATTACTAGAAGCAAGCCCTCACGAGAGGCACCTATAGAAGTAAGTCCTTAACGAGAGGTATTACTAGAAGCAAAGACCCTAAGTAAGGCACGACGAGTTAGTAATAACCGACGAATGAGCGGAGGGGACGCCTCTTACTCTTACGAACGAGATAATAGCTTAGTTTATATTAATATAATAGAGACTAAACGAGAGACTATAGGAGTCGATTAACTAGATAAATGCCCGTCTATAGATACTACTAATAGTAACTAATAACGTAGTAATAATAGTAAGAGGAGCTAATACCCTACTAACTACGAGAGTATTAACGCTATAACCCGCGGATAGTAGTAATAAACGACTAAAGTACTCCTCACTATACCTAGAGAAGTTTATAGGTGAGGACGAGTCTCTTTACCCGATCTTCTATAGTATACTAGAATTAAAGCTACGAATAAATACTAAGGCTATTAGTAGAACCTACGAAATAGTCTAGTACGTATTTAGGTAACTAATAAGTATAGCGTCGAAGAGGATTTTCCTATAGATCTAGTATATATAGAATAAGCCTAACTTTATAGTTAATAACTTATTTAAATAAATAGACCTAGCTTTCCTTAACCTAGAAAAGTAGTCTAAGGCTATCGCTAAGATTAATACAATTAAATAGAAGAGCTAATTATTCCGAGAATTTCTCTAAGAATTTAATTAAACGCTTATAGAAGTAAATAGTTAAGGGTAATAAGAAGAAGTAAAGAAAGGACTACTTAAGGTTATTTTAGTAAGGGAAGTTAAGAGGGAATTAGTTAGCTAAGATATACTAGTTACCTACTCTACTTACGTAGTATAGATCTAGAAGATTATAGATGATTTAAACGAGTAGAAGGACGAGTAGAAGCTACGAAGCCGCTTCTAGAAGTACTCTCTCGTGGCTCCTTAATAAGAGGCTATAAGTCAACTAATAGACTAGGAACTTACTTATATAGCACTAGTAGTAGTAATACGAATAAGATACTTAGGGGATTAGAATAAGCTATAAGCTAAGTAGGTTAGTTAGTAGGAGATAACTTATAGGAAAGAAGCTAACTTATGCCTATATTATAGATCTAGGGACTATTATATTAGGTAATACTACCTAGGCCCTATAAAGAAGCTTAACACGATACTAGCTCGTATAAAGAAGCTGAAGTCGAGTATAATAACCGCTAAATCTAAGAAGCGGCTTATTATAATACCCGCTACTACTAATGAGGCTAGAAGTAGTGACGAGATAAGCTTAGTAGACGAGTCGGAAAACGAGTAGCTCCTAGGTAAAGTCGCGACTAAGAGCTAGTAGAAGCTATAGCTTTAAAGGAAGCTTAGGAAAGTTTTAAGAATTTAATAGATAAAGAGCCTTTTATTATATTAGCTTTAATTAATAGTTATGCTTTTACTAAAATAATAATTAATATTAGTTATCTCTCTAATAGACTTTGTGACCCTCGCTTTACCCGAAGGTATAGCCTCACGTGCTTAAAGATTATACCTTATTAAGTTACGGGTATTAATAAAAAGCTTATAAATAAGACAGACGAAGTTATAGCTATTAAACTTAACCTAGAGGGTTATATATAAGAGAAGGTGTTTTTATATATAGCACTTATTAGTGACTATAATATAATCCTTAGTATACTTTAGATCCGAGTATAGGACATATGAATTAATAGACTATAATTAGAGATAAAGATTATATTAACTAGTATTATCGTATAAAGTAAGACTATATTTAGTAAGATAAAAGAAAGGATTAATAAGGTAGTATAGGTTTTAGCGACGTCCTTCTAATATATCTAGACTTATAAGAGGGGACGAGAGCTACGACGAATAGCTGGGAAGGAGACGAGAGTATTTATAGCGAGTATAACTAATATTAATAAAGCACTAGCCGTAAAACGATATATAGATCTAAAGGAGAGGATGCCCGCGTACTTCTATAACTAGCTAGATATTATAGACCAAAAGGAAGCTAAACGATTACTACCTATAAGAGGAATTAGGGTTAACTATACTATTAAGCTAGAAATAGATAATAATAGTAGAGAAAAGGAAGTCTTATAGAGACTACTATATAATATATTAAGGGATGAGTTATTAGTATTACGGAAGACGCTTATAGACCTGTTTAATAAGGGATTTATACGAGTTAGTAACTCTCTAGTAGTAGTACTAGTCCTTTTTATAAAGAAGCCTAGAGGAGAACTACGGTTCTATATTAATTATTATAGCTTAAACCGGATTACGAAGAAAGACCACTACCTACTTCCCTTAATCTACGAGACACTACGGAATATTAGTAAGGTAAGGTGGTTTACTAAGCTCGACGTTATTACCGCTTTTTATAAACTATAGATCTTAGAAGGAGACGAATAAAAAACCGTATTTTAGACTTACTATAGACTATATAAATAGATAATAACGCCTTTTAGCCTTATAAACATATCGAGTACCTTTTAGAAGTATATGAACTAAGTATTACGGGACTACTTAGACGAGTTCTATTCTATATATATCGACGATATCTTAATATACTCGTCTAGAAGCTATGAGGAATACTAAGAGTATATAAAGAAGGTCTTATAGAGACTCTACGAGGCTAGCTTATAGATTAATATTAATAAGTACGAGTTTGAAGTCTAAGAGATAAAGTACTTAGGGTTTATTATTAAAGTAGAGAAGGGACTATAAATAACCCCGGAAAAGATTAAGGCAATTATAGAATAAGAGGCCCTAATATCTATAAAAGGCGTTAAGAGCTTCCTAGGGTTTACTAACTTCTATAAGCGGTTTATTAAGGACTTTTCGAACCTCGTATAGCTACTTACGGATTTGATATACAAGGATAAACACTTTGACTAGACGGTAGAATTAGACGTAATATTCTAATAACTAAAGGCTATATTTATATTTATACTAGCCCTCACTTAGTTTAACTTCGATTAAGAAACATATATTAAGATAAACTCTTCTAGATAATATATTAGTGGGATATTATAGTAACTCTCGAATAAAGGAATATAGCTCTCGTGCGCCTTCTTTTCTAAGAAGAATAACCCTATAGAGTATAACTATGAGATTTATAATAAGGAGCTTTTAGTAATTATCTATTATCTAGAAGAATAAGATATAGAGCTAAGAGGCGTAGATAAGTTTAAGATACTTATTAACTATAAGAATCTAGAGTATTTTATAATAGTATAGAAGCTTACGGAATAATAAATATACTAGTCTTTAATCCTATCACGCTATAAGTTCTAGATTAGATATATTCCTAAGAAAGATAATAAATAAGTAGACGTACTCTCACATTGAGACTAGGACCTACTAAGGGACATAAAGGACGACTACTTAATAGATTAATATATATAGCTATTATATCTAGAAGTACTAGCGGCGAATACAAGGGTAATTACTATACCTATAGAGACCTAAAGAGCTCGCGTAAGAGTAGACGACGCTACGAGAGGTAACGTTACGATGGATAATACTACGAAGGACAATACTAGGAATAACGACACTAGGGGAGTACTATAGGTTAATACAAAAATGCTACTAGAACTAATAGGTATAGTTATACTAGTTAGAGAGTTATTAGATAAGATAGCTAATTAGGATACTACTATATAGTAAGACAACAAATACTAGGTAATATAGAAAGTAGTCAAAATACACGAATATAAGATACTACTAAAATATAGGTTAAAAGTCTTAATTACGGAATACTCGATATTACTACGAGGGGACCTACTATACTACGAATAGAGATAAGTACTATTTATAAGTAACCTATAGACCCGGATTATCTAAGGAATCTATAATTTAGTAATTAGCGGGTACCCTAGAAGAGAAGTAATATATGCTTTTGTAGTATAGTAGTTCTTTTAGCCTAGAATATTAAAGGACATATAAGACTTTATAGATATATGTGATGGTTATAGATGGAATAACTCGTAGTAAATAAGACGACGAGGGTTCTTAAAGCCCTTACTAATACTAGAACGTATTTAGTTAGAGATCTTAATAGATTTTATTATAGATCTACCTAAATTAGAAGGTTACGCGAATATAGTAGTTATAATAAACCGCTTAAGTAAGGGAGTTATTACTAATAAATTAGATAACCTAGAGGCTAAGATAGTAACTAAGTAGTTTATATAACACTATTTCTCACACTACTTCTTACTTATTATAATTATATTAAATAAGGGGACGTAGTTTATAGGTGCCCTATAGAAAAGGATATATTAGATCCTATAGATTAAAAGGCGACTATTAACGGTATTCTTACTAGAAACGGACGGATTAATAAAACGAGTGAATTAAGTAATTAAGGCATTCCTTAGGGAATACGTAAATTATACCTAAGACGACTAGTTACCTTAGTTATTTATAGTAGTGTCCGCTATTTATAGACGGGACGTAATATTAATAGGACTTAGCTTGTTTTTCCTCTCTTATAGATAGTACTAAGGCGTTTTTGAAGACTTTATAGACGAGCTATTATCGACGATAATAATAAGGGACTCACTAGTAGTTAAAGTAGACTATATCTTATAGAAGCTTAAGGAGCTACGAGAATAAGCTTAAGTAGTTCTAGCTACTACCTAGGAAGTATAGGAGAAGGTAACGAACTAGAGCCGTATCTAAGCCCTTATATACTAGGTTAGTAATAAAGTATAGCTAAGCCTAGAGAATATTATAACGGATTAATTATCAAAGAAACTAGACACTAAGTATACTAAGTACATAGTTATAGAGATCGTTAGTAGCTATAGCTATAAGCTAGACACACTACTAGGAATCCACGATGTGTTCTATACATGGCTACTTAAGCCGGCGACGATAAACCTACTACTAGGCTAAGTACTATACGAGCCGTAACCGCTAGTACTACATATCGACGACGATAACGAGTATAAGGTCGACGAGATTATAGCACAAAAGCTAGTAAGGGGAGGGAAATAGTAGTACCTCGTTAAGTGAACTAGTTATATACGATTAATATAGACCCTAGAGTCTATAATAGAAGACATATTAGTACTAGATTAGTGATAGGAATATATATAGACGAGAGACACTATAGTAAGAAGACGACTAGTACGTAAACGCCGCTAGCGTTTATGAGGAGGGGGGTATTATAAGGGTTAGAACTCGTGTTAGCTATAGTATAGCCGTAGTGAGTATCTAGTATCTAATACTAGTATCTATAGTAACGAGCGATAGTAAGTTAGTTAACCTGTACACGGAATAGTGCACGTAACGTATATTAGTTATTAGGCCACTAACTAGCGTTAAGCCTAGATAATGTATTTATTTACTACTAGATTATACTATACTTTTACTCTTCTTTATATATTTCTTAATAGTTTAATCTAAGCCTAAGCTTTAGCGTTTTCCTCGACTTAACCTCTCACAAGAACTAAGATAAAGTATAAGTCCTTAAAGAGTAAGAGAATCTTCCTAAGCTAGGCTTAAGAAGCTAAAGTCTAGGGAAAGATTATCTTAGTAAAGGGTATATAAGATAATGAGTAAGAAACTATACCTAAGATAAGCTTAAGAAGTTATAGTAAGATACCTAAGAAGAAGATATATTATATTAAGTAATAATTAAAGTAATATAAGAGGAAAAACAAGTATTCTTATCTAACTTAAAGATTAGAGTATTAATAAGGGAATACTTATTATTCTAGTTTAGGTAATTACTATTCTAGGGGTAATAATAAGTTCTAAACTTAGAAGAGCTTTATATAAAGCTAATTTAATATATATACGACTCGATTTAGTATAGTTACTTAGGGCGAGATGTTATAGGTACTCTCCTTATATAGTAATTCTTTTAGCTAAATATATCGAGATAAGTATACTAGTTTATATAAAACTATAATACTTATAAGAGAAATAAAGTATAGAGTATAACGATATTTCACCTAGTTACTTAACTATTTCCTATATGTCCTATATATCTCATACTATTACGTGATGCGGCCGCTTCGCTAAGGGAATCTAGATAATAGAGTATACCTAAGAAATTTAGGAAGCTAAGCCTTATATGGACTAGCGTATTGTGGGGTACATATATACTCCTATAACCTCCTATATTCTAGTCTTTCCTTCCTTAGCTTTAAATCGTCTTTATAAGGGACCTTTTACCTTACTTTCTAAGCCCTGAATACTATACCCGTGATATAGAGGGACTACTATTAAGGGTTCCTAAAGCTCCTCTTTATCCTAAGTTAGATCTAGTAAGAGATCTTAATCGATTTTATAGTAGAACTCCTATTAAGCGAAGAGTATACTAATATAATAGTTATTACGGACTACCTAGGAAAAGTAATAATACTTGAAGCTATAATAGATATTATAGTAAAGATAATAATAAAGTAGTTTACGAAAACCTACTATTATTAATATAGACTCCTAAGAGCTATAGTATCTAACTAGGGGAAGTAGTTTATAGGAATACTATAAGTAAGAGTATATAAGCTACTAGGGATTATTTAATAACTATCTATAATATATTACCCCGAGATAAATAAGTCTATAGAAAGGATAAACTAGATAGTCGAGACTTTCCTCTATATCTTTATAGACTATAACTAAGTAAACTAGGTAACCCTTTTACTATATACTAAACTAGCGATTAATAACCGAGACACTACTTTTATAGGAGTTAGCTCCTTCTTTTTATCTTATAGATATTATATCGAGTTAGTCTAGCTCTAGGACAAAGTTAGTAAGGAGGGCGAAGGAGTATTACTTATCTAGATAGTAGATAATATTATATATAAGCTCTATAATATATAAGAGTATATATAAGTTATAATAGTAATAGCCTAATAACTTTAAGAGGAAGTAGTAAACTAGAAGAGGGACTAAGTACTAGAGTTTAAAGTTAGAGATAAAGTATAGCTTAACCTCTAGAATATATAAATAGATAAACTAACTAAAAAGCTTAATACGAAGTATACTAAGTATATTATAATAGAAGTAATAGGGAATTATAGTTTTTGGCTTAATATACTTCCGGGAATCTATAATATATTCTATAGTAAGCTCCTTTAGCTAGCTATAATAGACCCGCTATTATATTAGTTATAAGATAATTCGTAGCTATAACTATAACTTATAAGAGACGAAGATAAGTACGAAATCGAATAGATCCTCGATAAGAAGTATATAAGATATAGCTAGGGAATCTTAAGGAAGCTACTAGTGAAATAAAAGAACTATACTCGCCCTATATAAGAGCTATACTCTATACTAGAAGAGATATTAGCTTTAGAGGCTTAGGAAGAGAGTATTAGATAAAAGGAGGTTTTGCTCATATATTTACGAGACTAGTGTTTATAGGTAAGGAAAGGGGTAATATAATAAGTCGAGACTTAATTAATATACTTAGCTAAAGAGCCTTCGCTTAAGTTATATAACCTCGGATATATCTATAGTTATTATCACGAGACCGGGTCTTTAAGCTTAGAAAGTAAGTAGAGTAACTCTATTCCGAGGATACTAAACTAAGGAGGGAAGCTCTAAATACAGGAGCTCTAGTGTTCTAAATACAAGTAATAGCCGTATACGTTATCGCTGTCACGTGACGCTAAATTTAATAGCGAAGCGGCACGCGTCACAGTTATATAATATACCCCCTTTAGTTAATAGAGTAACTAAGTATTACTTAGGGAGCTTAGACGCCTTAAGGAATATAGTTCCTATCCTTACTTCTTTTTCTCTTTTCTTTTCCCCTTAGAGAATTCTATTTAGTTAATTGAACTATTAGTCTTCTTTATATAGAGGCTTAGCCCGTAACAAAATGCCTTATCTAGGCTCTTAGATTATAAGTATTAGATCTACTAGAGTAGTATTAAAGTTTCTTAGATATCTAATACTCCTAGAGTTCAATTCCTTAGGCTCCTTTTTAGTACTAGTACTAGAGGATAACTTAGCTACTACTCTCCTTAAATTATTAAGTTTCAGGCTATATTTTTACTTAAGCTTTAGCCTAAGCTTCTTCTAGTACTTAGTTATTAGTATTTCCCGAAGTCTTCTAAGCTAATTATCTATAAGCTTAAATCTAAGCGCTCTTTAGCTAGATCCTATAATTATAATCTCTACTATAGTATAATTAACTAGCTCTTACTTATATATTTTCTTCGACGAGCTCTTATAAGAGTATTTAAAGCACTTGTCCTCGTCTAAATAAGGTTTATTATCCGAGCTAGAGGCTTAGCTACTAAGTATTATATAGATTCTAGGAGCTCTAGTATACTTAGTACTCTAATTCTCTAAGATAATTCAATTAAATACCTAGCTATATTACTCAAGTATAAGAATTAGTATCTCTAGCTCGTCTTTCTTATATAAATCACTAAGCTATTCTATCGCCTAAGTAAGTGTAATTTTCTACTAAAGTACTATAAGGAACTTAATTACTACTAGAGTCCCCTCAATATTAGCGATCTTAAGGGCTTTAATATAGTTAAGTACCTTCTCCTAGTTAATAAACTAATGCTTTAGATTAATACCTCCTCTACTTACTTATAGTAAAACTCCTTAATATACTCTATATACTAAAGTAATCTAAGCTATATCTATAGAATCGTATTTCGTAGCTAGTACCTTAATAATCTCGCGAATAGAGCTCTACTTACTCGGTTTAAGCTCTAAGATAGAATTCGTAAGGATCTTAGTATTAACTATTTAATAGAGCTATTATTTAATTACTTAATAGTATAATTACTTATTCATCTAGTTAGTTTTCTTTACCTCATAGTCCCTAAGGCTTACTAAATAGTATTCTCGAATATCGACGAATATTATAAGCTCTAGAGATATAAGCTTTAGTCCCTTCTCCTCTAGAGATCGAGTATCCTTATCCTAGTTCTCGATTTTAATCTAATACCTTATATAGTGATCCTTAGTTACCCTAAGGATAAGCTCGTCTATTATAGTAAGAGGATCTAGAGGAGAGTTATCTAGCTCGATTATATAATCGACGAATAAGTTAATCTCTTCCTAGATATCCTCGTTTCTAGCTATATTATAGAGAGTATTAAACTAGTTCACCTAGGAGACGCGGTCTTTAAGAACGATGATCTTTACTATAGCTTTTATTATACTTACTTTAAGGTTAGAATTATTAAGGTCGAGTTCTAGTAATCTATAGAAACTTATATTTAGAGCGAAGTATATAATTTTCAAAGGAATTAATAAAATGAGCTCTTAAATACACTCTATAGTATACTAAAGGGAAGCTTATTAGTATAAGGCCGGGCTCATAACTAATATATATAAAGATTATAGAGTAAGGAGTAGTATTTCTCATAGAAAAGAGTTAATTTAAAGCTAGCTAGAAAGGGACTATTATTACGGTTAGCCTACTTAGTAGGCACGTAGTCACGTGTATCCGTGCGCTCTACGCGCCTTACTTAGTTTCGAGGCTTCCTTCTAAACCTCCTTTCCTCCTTAGCTTTGAATCGTCGTAATAGAGATAGTCTTCCCACGCTTTCTAAGCCTTAGACCTATACTCGTGATATAATTCAAAGCTCACTACTCTTTTAATCCTATAGAGTATTTAAAACACACTATATACTAATTAGTCCCGACGAGTATAGACGTAACACGCCGTAACTACTCTCGTACTACTCACCCTCAAAGTTAGTATAATAGAAGCCCTAGAACGACTAGGTAAGTAAGCCCTAGAGCGACTATATAACGGATAAGCTAGTAACCTCACTACTATAGACGATAGAAGCCCTAGAATAACTAGGCAACGGATACGCTAATAACGATACTACTAAGAGAGATCTATAAAGAAAACAAGCCCTAGAATAACTAGGTAAGAAAGAGCTATAGTAAGAGACGTTACTAGTACGTTATTAGACTATAGACTAGAGGCCCCTATTAAGTCTCCTAAAGCGTCCGAATATCTCGTTAATACTCCTAGTAGAAGAGAAACTCTCTTTTAGAGAGTAGAGGAAGAAGAGGGCCTTGAGCTTATAAAGGCTAAGTTTAGAGAGTTATTCAAAGACCTAGACTAGTTATATAAGGAGATCATAGAGCTAATTACTAAGACAAGAGACCTATAAGTATATAGCGAGAACTATTACACGTAACTATAAGAGACGAAGTAAGCTCTCTATAAGAATAAAGCTATTATTAATAAGTTACTCGAATAGCTAGTAGGTCGTACCTAGTCAGAGACCCTTACCCTTAAAGGTAAACATATAGTTAAGCTCCCTAACCCTCCCCTCTTTAAAGGCAGGATTAAGGATAGTATTACCTTCGATAACTAGGTAATATAGGTTAAAAACAAGCTTAGAGGTAATTTAGACTCGTACTCGTCTAAGGACCTTAAGATTATTTACGTCGCTAGCTATATAGGTAACGATGCCCTAGTATTAATCTCCCTATACCTTAATATAGTAAGTCACTATATATACGAAATAGTAGCCGAACTATATAAGTATCTAGAAGATCTATATAGTGACCTAAATAAGGAATATAACGCCTATTAAGCTTTTAAGGATCTCGGTATAAAGAAAGGATAAACCTTCTAGGAGTTCTATACCTTATTCTTAAGATATATTATAGATAGTAATATTAACCTATAAGACCTTAAGGATAACTTAAATAATAAGCTAACGTAGAAGCTATAAGAAACTATAACTATGTACTATAATAACTCTAATATTAGTATAACGGAGTTCGTATAACACTATACTATAAACGACTAGTAGATCTGTGCCTACTATAAACGAAAGGACTAGATGTCTAAGAAGGTAAATAGTAATAATAAGTCAAGTCTAGGAAGTACCCTTTATTAGAGGCCTTTAGGTAAGCCCCCGAGTATTAATAAGCTCATCGCCCCAAAGCCTAGTACTATAGACCTAAAGTACTATAACTATAACGAGTTAAGCTATATCTCTAGAGACTACCCTAAACCTAAGATAAAACGAACTAAGTAAGTCCTTATAGCTAAGCTTATAGTAGTCTCAATAAGTATAAATATAGAAGGTATAGAATAGGGAAATAATAGCTCCTAAAGGAAGTCTCCTCTTTAGGGCTATACTATATTAATATAGTAGAAGTCGATTTGAGCTAATTACTTAGAGGTGATGTATTCATATTCCCTTATATAATTAGTAATAATAGATTAAGTATTAAAACTTCTTCTCTTATTAATACTAGAGTAAATAGATATACCTTTATTAATTCTAAGTTTATAAAGATAATAGAGTATTTCCTAGATATTAAACCTATTCTATTAAAGTTACCTTATAATATTAGAGGGTTCGATAGTAAGTAAGCTATACCTATTATATACTATATTAAGCTCATACTCTTAATCGACGAATAGAAAGTCCTAGTCCCTATATTAGTCATAGGACTAAGTGAATACGATATAATACTAGGGTATAAGTAGTTCGTAAGTACTAGTGTCTTAATTAATTACAAGAATAGAAGATTAATCTAGCTAGACGATTAGCCTAAGACGAAGGGTTAAGATAAGATCCTAGTTACTACGAGAAAGAATCTAGAGCCTAGTAAAGCTAGTCCTTAATACTAGAAAGATATAGATAGAAGAGATAAGCTTATAGCTATAGACGAGTTATAGAGACCTTAGATTCTAAAGCGAAAGACCCTAAGTTCTCTTTATAAGCCTAGCTCACGAAGAAGTACTTAGAAAGAAGACTAGGTAAAGTAGTACAAAAGGATACAAGTTACCCTAAAAGAGATAAGCTTATTTCCTAAGCCTAGCTTAAGAAATCTAACTATATACTAAATAAAGTAAAGATAAGAGCACTAGAGAAAGCTCCTAATTAATATCTATAGTATCTCCTTAACTACTTTTAAAGTGAATCTTAAGAGAATAGAGAATATATTCTTTACTATATCGTTATTTGAGAATGAAAGAGAGCTAGGAGCTCGTAAAGACCTAGAGCCTACCTTAAGTAAATAGTAATAAGAAGAGATAGAGTTATAGTAGCTATTGTCACGGCCATGCTATGCCAACTCCTGGCATCTGGTTCTGGCATCTGTAGTCACCTGACGTGCCTGCACGTGATGCGGCCGCACCGCTAAGGGAATCTGCTCTCTAGGAAATTTAGGACGCTAAGCCTAATTAGGCTAAGCTATAAGCGAGAGACTATAAATACTTAAGGGACCTCCACTCGAGCTCTCTTTCCTCCTTAGCTTAGTTTTCTCAATAAACAGCTTTCCTATAAGTGCTCTATTCATAAGCTCCCTTTATAGGGCTATGACATTAAACTAAGCTCTCTCTTTCTGCCTGGGAAGGCTCTAGAATATCCCCCCTAAGACGATTATTTACTTCCAAAGAACGACTCTACACGAATGATCTATATACCTATAATACCTTTAATATGACCTCCCGCGCCGATAGCCCCTCTAAGGGCCTCTACCCATATCCTATGATTCCTCCTCTCATATCCGGTTCTAAGAATACCTCTAGAGTAGGACCTTCTACCCTGAGAGGATCTCTTACCCTATCCGATATCTATACTAATATACTCGTATTATAATAAGCCCAAATTAAGTTCTAGATGGACGCCTAGGCTAACCGCGCGACTATAAACGGCTTAGCTACTAATCTAGCTCGCTTACTCGATGAAGACGAGGCTCCCTGAGGACGTTCTATTAGTAGAGGCCGCGCTCCGGGTAGTATACGCGCCTAATCTAAGTACTATAATACGGCACCTAACTCCCTTATCCCTTCTATTAAATGAGTACGTCTAGCTAGAGATGTCCCTAAGTATAGCTAGTACCGCTCCGTAAAGGTTCCGGATCCTATAAAGCTTAGTGATAATAAAGACCTAACCTATGACTATTAGTAAATCTAGATCATAGGTAAATTTAAAGTTAATACCGACTACTATACTAACGAGGATGCCTATATATACTATATCTTTAACTATACTAAAGGTAATACCTAATAATACTTATTTACTTAATATAAGCCTAATACTACTAATCCCTTTAAGATAGCTAAGGAGATAATCGACTACCTTAGTAAGTATTTCGTTAACCCGTACCGCGTATATGAGGCTAGACGTGAATATAAGTACTTGCGAATAAAGGAGGTTTAGACTTTCTATGAGTTCAAGACTAAGTTTATCTACTTAGCCGACGAAGCTTAGATCTACCTATAAGACTACCTTAATAATCTATATAATAAGTTAATGCTTCCTCTCTAAACGTAACTCGTGAGCTAGCGCTACTCTATTCGTACCCTCTAGGACCTATACTATATTACTTTATCTATTAATTCCGAGCTAAAGGTATTACAAGCCTATAAGAACCTCCGAGAGCGTATTAAGGCTTAAGCTACGGATACCCCACAAGCCTCGACCTCTATGTCCTCCGCCCCTAAACTCTATATGGCGACTCCCTATACCTTTACGCTAGCCCAAGTATCCCTAACTATTAGTGAGCTAGCCGTTAAGAGAGAGGGTACCCCCGCCTTAGCCTTAACCTGCTTTAACTACTCTTAAACTAGTTATATAGTACGTGACTACCCGGTACTAAAGTATATTACCGATATTAAGGAACTATAGGAAGATGATGAACTTGTGGAGGCTAATATAGACGACGTGTCGGGAAACGAGGAGGCCTAGGAAAAGACTCCTTCTTAGGTAAACTTAGGGTTAATCTCGTAGAGATTAACTTAGACTAGTTAATAAGAGGACTATACTTAACTATACCCTATAACTTATCTTATAATAGATATTTAGTTAATATCTCCTCTCTCACTAACTCTAGAGTAAATAGTTTCGTATTTATTAATACTCTCCTTACTATAGATATCGTTACCTTCTTTAACCTCAAGTTCTAGCGCTTACCTAAGCCTATTAGTATTAAGGGATATAATAGTAAGCTAGGAACCCGTATTACTCACTTCCTAAGGATATATCTCACTATTAATAAGAGATAATAGTATAATATCCCTTTATTAATCCTTGAACTCAGATCCTATAATCTTATTCTTAGCTATAAATAGCTAGAATACTTTAACCTACTTCTCGATATCCGAAACCAATGTTTAATATAGCCTAAGAGCCTACCCCTATTACTCTTAGTTATACGAGAGATCCCTATATCTCGAGAAGCTCTACTCCCTACCCTAAAGCACACTCCCTACTCCAATTATTAAGCTAACGTCGAAGCTAGAAACTATATATTCGATAAGGAGGATTAATAGCGAGTAGCTAGGAAATAAGCTACTATAAAGAACTATAATATAGAAGACGACTCTACTACTAACTCCTCTCTATATATTACCTCTAAGGAGGACTCTACTAATTCAGAATTAGACCTAGATAAAGGGCTAGTGCCTACGCTAGCTACTCCTACCCCTTAGAAACCAAAGATTAAACGCTCTTATAAGTGGGACACTAAAGAGAACTACCGCCAAATAGAGGACTCCCTAGCTAGTATTATCTATCCTATAGATACACCTTACTAGAAGAAACCGTATATAGAGAGAAAGCTAGTAGAGGCTCCCCCTATTAAGATCGCCGGGATTAGCTCTATAGGTATATACTATAATCTATAATAACCCGAGAATAAAGCCTTTACTATAAGTCTCTACGAAATCAATAGCCTCCTAGAATAATAAAGAGAGCCCCTTCTCGAGGCCGAAGAACCTATAATCCCCGACTAATATACCGAATTCGCGGACGTCTTCTCCAAAGAAGCCTCTAACGTCCTACCTCCCTATTAATTATATAATTATAAGATATAATTAGAGAAGGAAGCGGAGGAATACCTAGGTTATAGCCCATTATATAAGATAATAACGGCGGAGTTAGAGGCTATAAAGAAATATCTCCTAGAAAACCTTAATAAGGGCTTTATTACTCCTAGCTAGTCGCTATTCGTAGCCCCTGTCTTATTTATAAGAAAAGCTAATAGAAGCTTATAATTCTATATCGACTACTAGAAGCTTAACTAGATTACCCGGAAGGACCGGTACCCTCTTTCACTTATTAACGAGACCCTAGCTAGAGTTAGTTAGGCGAAGATCTTTACGAAGCTAGATATCTAATAGGCTTTTTACCGGATCCGTATAGACCCTGAAGCGGAAGAGCTAACGACGTTTCGTATATACTATAGAGCCTATAAATATAAAGTCTTACCCTTTAGGTTAACTAATAGGCTAGCTACCTACTAGTATTATATGAATAATGTTCTCTTTAATTACCTTAATAACTTCTATATAGCTTATCTCGATAATATCCTCATTTACTCGGATAATGAGCTAGAGTATAAACTCTATATAAAGAAAGTCCTCTAGTATCTCCGGGACATAGGCTTATAAGCGGATATTAAGAAGTGTGAGTTTAATATTATATATACGAAATACCTCGGCTTTATTATCTCAATGGACAGTATTAAAGTCAACCCTAAGAAGGTCACTATCGTGAAGAATTAGGAAGCTCTAAAGACTATAAGAGGAATATAAGCTTTCCTAGGGTTCTGTAATTTCTATAAGAGGTTTATTCGTAACTATAGTATTATTACTAAGCCTCTAATAAACCTTACTCATATAGACGTGCCTTTCTCCTTTAATAAGGCTTATTAGGACATTTTCGAAGAGCTTAAAGCTTACCTAACATCGTCTAACCTACTTCGCTACTATAATCCAGAGTAATAGTCTATAATTAAGACTAATATATTAGATAGTATTATTACCGGTATTCTCTCTCAATAATATAGAGACGACTAGTACCCCGTAGCCTTCTTCTCTAAGACTATAACGCCCGCGGAATATAACTACGAGATATATAATAAAGAAATACTCGCTATTATATAGTCTTTAGACTAGTAGCGCCCTAAACTTCAAGGGATTACCTGCCGGATCCAGATCTATACTAACTACTATATATTAGAGTACTTTATATTAACGAAGAAACTCACGAGCTAGTAAGTAAGATAGGCTAAAGCCTTAGCTAAGTACTACTTCATTATATAATATAGATCCGGTAAATAGAACACGAAGGCTAATACCCTTATACGTCGAGATAACGAGGTAGCGTAATAGGATAAGGTTAAGGAGGAATACTATACTAAAGCCTTTCTATCTCAAGATCAAGTCGACCTAAAGGTGCTCTAAGACCTTAGTATTAAAGTTAACTCCTTCTCCCCTCTCTAGAATAATAAAGATGACCTCGACGAAACCAGCGAACTAGTTAAGCGAATCCTATGAGATAATCGCGAAGCCCCCTCTCTATAAGCCCTCTGTGAATAAGCTAAGTAGGATAATAACGACTTTATATTAGAGGATAAGTTATTATTATATAGTAGACGACTCGTAGTCCCTAGTAGCTAGTTACGTATAGACCTGATCCGCGAAGCCTATAATTAAGTTTCTATAGTATACCCCGGTAAAGAAAAGATATATAAGCTACTATAACTATAGTACTATTAGAAAAACATATAAAGTGATATTACCTAATACGTATATAACTACTAACCTTATAGACGAGCAAATATACTAAGAGATAGAACCCCTAGACTACTCTACCCTTTACTAGTTCCGGACTACCCGTAGTAGTATATAGCTATGGACTTTAAGTTAATACCTCCCTTAAAATCCGGCTATAATAACATATATATAGTAATTAACCAATTAAGTAAATAGGTTATTTCTATACCCTACTATAAGATGACTATAGTAGAAGAAATAGCGAGAATATACCTCTAAACCGCCTACTAGTACTATAGCCCCCTAGTCTCTATTATTTCTGACCGTGGTCCGTAATTTATATTAGTATTTTAGAAGGAGTTTAATAGGATTCTAGGTATAAAGCTAAAGTTATTAATAGTATATTACCTATAGACCGATAAATAGACGGAAATCATGAACTAATATATTAATTAACGCCTATACCTATACGTCGCGTACTACTAAGATAATTAGGACGAGTACCTACTAATACTTAATTACGCGTAACTCACCCTCTTATATAGCTCTATTAGTATGTCCCTATATGAGCTCATTAACGGCCGCCTCCTATAAACCTCCTTTAACTAGTTAACTCCGAAGACCAAGCCCTAAGATAAGCTAAGTATTACGAAAGCTCGAGAGATCGCCGGGCGAATAGAGGATACTATAAAGAGAGGTAAGGAGAATATAGAATAAGTATAAAGGAAGATAGAGAAGTATACTAACGCTAAGCGTTAACTAGTGGACTTTATAGTAGGAGATAAGGTATACGTATTAACGAAGAATTAGAAGATATAATACCCTAGTCATAAGCTAGACTATTAAATAGCTAGGCCTTACTTAATTCTATACTAAATCGGTAACTCCTATAAGGTTAAACTACTTAAGAGTATTAAAATTCATAATATATTCTCACCCGACCATTTATATAAGGCTATAGACGACCCATTACCTAGCTAGAAGAACGAACCACCGCTACTAATTCAAGTCATAATAGACCGCGAGTATGAAGTATAAGAGGTCCTAGCTTCGAAGGTAGAGCGGGGAAAGCTTAAGTATAGGGTTAGCTAGGTTAGATATAACGAGGACCTTAACTAGTATCCGGCCTCTAACCTAAAATACTCTCCCTATAAGCTACGAGACTACTACTTAGCTAATCAATAATAACTAGGCTTACCGAAGAGACTAGCCGACTAGGTATAAGCCTGGGAGGATAGAACGGAGGACTATAACGATCTAGATAACGATTCTATACTACTTACCCGCTTAAGGATAAGCTTTTTTCAAGGGGGGGGGTAATGTCATAGCTATACTATACCAACTCCTAGTATCTAGTTCTGGTATCTATAGTCACCTGACGTGCCTGCACGTGATGCGGCCGCACTACTAAGGGAATCTGCTCTCTAGGAAATTTAGGACGCTAAGCCTAATTAGGCTAAGCTACAAGCGAGAGACTATAAATACTTAAGGGACCTCTACTCGAGCTCTCTTTCCTCCTTAGCTTAGTTTTCTCAATAAACAGCTTTCCTATAAGTGCTCCATTCGTGAGCTCCCTTTATAGGGCTGTGATAGCTATTAAGAGTCTTACTAGAAGAATTCAGAGAGTTCATAGACGTCTTCTCTAAAGAGGTATCGAATATCTTACCCTCGTATAAGCTATATAACTATAAGATTTAGATAAATGGCCCTAAGGGACCTAAGAGTTTAGGATACTCCCCTCTATACTAATAATCGACTTACGAGCTATAGGAAGTTAAGCGGTTCCTTAAAGAGAACCTATAACGAGGCTTTATTAAGCTAAGTTAGTCCCTATTCACCTCCCCGGTACTCTTTATAAAGAAACCTAATAGAGCCTTAAGATTCTATATTAACTACTATAAGTTAAATGACCTTACTAGGAAAGACTAGTACCTACTACTACTAATTAATAAAACCCTAGTATAGTTAGCTAAAGTAAAGGTCTATATAAAGCTAGATATTTAATAAGTATTTTATTGGATTAGAATAAACCTTACCTTAAAAGAATTAACTATATTCTAGACGAGGTATAGAGCTTATAAGTATAAAGTCCTTTAAGAAGGCCTCACGAATAGCCCTATAATATATTAGAGGTATATAAATAATATCCTCTTTAATTACCTAGACGACTTCTATATAGCTTACTTAGACGATATCTTGATTTACTTAGAAGACCCCTTCGAGTATAATAAGCACATATAGAAGGTCCTCTAGAGGCTATAAGATATAGGCCTCTAGGTAAATATTAAGAAGTTAGAGTTTAAGGTTACTTATATTAAGTATCTAGGATTTATTATCTCTATTAAAGGAATCGAAGTAAACCTAGAAAAGACTACTATTATCCGGAATTAGTAAGCCTTATCTATAGTTAAAGGAGTTTAGGGTTTCCTCGGATTCTATAACTTTTACTAGTGCTTTATTATAGAATATAGCTATATCGCGAGGCCCTTAAATACCCTTATATATAAAGGAATAGTATATAAGTAAATAGCCTAATACTAAGAGGTATTCGATAAGCTTAAGTAAGCTATACTCTTTGCCCCGATTCTATACTACTATAATCTAGACCTCTTAACTATAGTCGAAACTAATATATCTAATAGAGTAGTCGCGGGTATACTCTTATAGTAAGACCCCTAGACTAAGCTCTAGTACCTAGTAGTATTCTTCTCTAAGACTATATAACCCATAGAGTTAAACTATAATATCTACGATAAAGAGATACTCACTATTATCCTCTCCCTTAGCGAATAGTATACGGAGCTAAAAGGACTCTAAGACACACTATTCCTAATCTACTCGGACTATCGAGCCCTAGAGTACTTTATAATAACTAAGAAGCTTTCGGTAAAGTAAGCCAAGTAGGTAGAGTACCTCTCCCAATACTACTTCAAACTCATATACTAAGTAAGTAAGTTAAATAAACGAGTAGATGCCTTAAGTCAAAAGTATAAAGACATAATAGCCTAAGATAAGGTCATAGCTATACACTAAACCTAAATCCTCCTCTTACGTAATAAGATTAATAACGAAGTTATATATGACCTTTAGCTAGCCCCTATAGATAGCTTCATAAGCCTAGCTTAGGAAGAGACTATATATAATAGTATATACCTTATAGATAAGCTATTAAGCGAGAACCGAGAATCCCCCGCGCTAGAGGAGCTCTAGGCTAAAGCTAAGAACAAAAAAGAAGATACCTAGTAACTCTAAGATAATTTACTCTTATAATATAGAAAGCTATATATACTAGATAGTTTACTCACGCTAGAAATACTCTTCTATATTACCTTAATTAAGGAAGCTCACATATAACCTATAATAAGATACCTAGGATAAGCTAAGTTATATTAACTACTTTAGGCCCGCTATTACTAGCTAAATTAAGAGAAAGATATCGACTAGTACTATAATAACTATTATACCTATAGACACGCTTATATCTTGAGAGATAAGAAGCTAGGACTCCT
>JAJTUS010000370.1:0-26684 GCA_021399465.1 Hyaloscypha sp. PMI_1271 | reverse complement strand
GGGAGCCCTATATCTCCTATATTATTCCTTATCTATATCAGAGACTTATTTAAGTCAGCTATTATTAGATTCGGTTCTTATTTAGACGATATAACTCTTACTACTGCTTCTAAAAGTCTTAAACAAAATATAAAGACCTTAGAGCGGGAAGTAAAGGATATATTCGAGCTAGGGACTAAGAATGCTATTAGCTTTGATATAGAAAAAACTGAGCTTATTCACTTTGATAGTTCTAAAAACAAGCCTAGCTTAAAACTACCTAATGGGAACATAGTCTTCCCTAGTAAAGTGGTTAAATGGCTAGGGTTCTATTATAATGAAAAGCTCAGCTTTAAGGAACATATAGCTATTAGGGCTTCTAAAGCAAAACAAGCCTTCTATAGGGTACAAAGACTCACGAATATATCACGTGGTTTATCTCCATTTGCAATTAGACAGCTATATTTAGCCTGTGTTACTAGTGTAATGGACTATGGTTCTATACTATGGTGGAAGACAGAAAATAAAGCTCAAATCAAGCCATTACAGGCTATTCAGAACCTAGCCCTAAGGAAAACTCTAGGAGTATTTAAATCAGCCCCTATTATTCCTATGGAGGTTGAATCAGCTTTAGTCCCACCTATTATAAGGCTAAACCATAGTCGTCGTCGATATGCCTTTCGTATCCTTAAATATAGCCTAAAACACCCAGTTAGGCTAGAGTTTGAGAAGTCCTTCCAAAGATCTAAGCAATTAGAATCTATAGACTCTGATGTAGACTCTATTTATAGTCTAAACACAGATCTAGTTCGAGATCGCAAGGCTAAAATGTCACAAGTCGAAATTATAGTTGATTCTATTAAGGGCCTTATAGATCCTGAGGACTTAGAGACTATAAGACACTTTTACTTTCCTCCTTAGGATAGAGAAGTACCTTATAAAATTACTATATTAAGATAGCCTAAGGAAGAGACTACTATATTATACAATCTCTATTTAAAGACTTTATATAATAATAGCTCTATATAGTCTATATATATAGATGGATCTCAAACTCAAAAAGGAGACGGAATAGGCCTAGGGCTCGTTGTTTATAGTCACGAAACTCCCTATATTCCGGTTATAGCTAAACATAGAGAAAGCTAGAATATAGGAGCTAGTGCTATAGTCTATAACAGAGAACTAGAAGGCGTTACTAGGGCTATTGAATACGCTAGTAGTAAAGTAAAGAGAGGGGAGCTTTTTAATATCTATACAGATAACTAAGCTAGTTTACTGAGACTAAAAACTCCTTCTGATAAGCTAGGACAAAGTCAATAGATTAGAGCTATATTAGCTACTAAGGTCCTTAAAGCTAAAGGAGCTAATATAGAACTAATCTGGGTCCTAGGGTATAAGGATATAATAGGGAATGAAGAAGTAGACGTACTAGCCAAAATAGGTACTACTTCTCCTATATTAGAACCAGAATCAGTAAAAACCTCCTTTGCTTTCCTAGGGGTCTAGATTAATAAAGTAAAGAAACAGGAGTATAGCCTACTCCTAGAATCTTATACTAGACCGGTATCCTAGCTAGAATTATATAGTAATATATATCCGTGGAAAATATCAAAAAAGATATACCTACCTTTAGGAACACTAAGGCTACTAGCTAGTGCCTTCTTCCAATTAAAGCTAGGCTACGGATATTTAAAGTCCTATTTATATAGGCTAAAAATAGCATCTAATAACAAATGTAAATGTAGCAAAACTGAGAATGCAAAGCACCTCCTTTTATATTGCGAGCTATATAAGGAGGAACGAATTAGACTATTTAGTCTATTCAAAGGTAGCCTAGAAGCTAGTGCTTTTAACTTACGGCTACTATTACACACGGAGATTGGTATACCGAACACACTAGTATTCTTAAAAGAAACTAGTATATGTATAAGGAAATGGCATATTGAGAGAAACGAGGAGGAAGTGGAGGAAGCGAGAGTAGTAGAAGAAGTGGAAAGTGAGGTAGAAAGTGAGGAAAGTGAGGAAAGTGACTGGGAGCTATGGGAGGAAGCGGAGGTGGAGGAGGTGGAAATAGGAGAGGGGGAATAGTAAAAGGGGAATAGCGATTAGTGGAGGAATTCGCGATTTATACTCATTTCTTTATTTCCTTAAGTTTTTGTTTTACTGGGTACGTCCCTCACCATTTATTGCACTTATATTAGAAATTGGTACTGTATATTAGCTACTGAGACTCACGCTAGCTTAGCTAGCCGTGCTACATAGTTGTAAACTAATAAAGCACGTTAAAAGGAAAAAAAAAAAAAAAAAAAAAGATAGGGAGTATAGAAAATTTCAGAGTCAGAAGACCCTACTACGGGAACCTTCTAGAACCTTCTGCGGTTATTTTTAGTATAGTATTGAATAGTCACGTGATTTATTTCCATATCGTGTATAGAATTATTTTCGCTAAAGGAATCCCCCGCTCATTAGCGAAACAGATCCCCTAACTTACTCGAACGTCCTATGAATTAATTACTTGGTTACTTTATAGCTATAATACCTTTTATTAACTTCATCTACTATTCGGCGGATAGATACCGGGAGGTTTACCCGTCCCCACTTTTCGTTTAAGTCGATAACGGATCGAATACCCTTATTCGATTTCTTTAACTTACTCTTATTCTACTATCACTAGCGAAATCGGCTTCCGCCTCGAGTACTCTTGAAATTTCTAGTTAGCCACAATACTAAGAGGCTGTGATACTACTAGGCCTATTATGGCTAGCTTAAAATCACGTGATGTAGACTGAAACATTCCATGATTATTCTAGAAGATAGTAGAAATCAAGTAGTAATTATATAGTATAGAGAGAAAAAGCAAATAATATATTATATAAATAAAGTATTTATAATATATACTACTACTATATATACTTTGACTCTTCCTTAAATCCAAGAATAGATATTCTCCCTAATAGGTGTCCTAATACGATAATTCTGTTCTAAACAGCTATAGAAGTTACTCGATAGTTAGGAGGAAGCTAGAGAATTTTCCCCTTCCCTTCTACTATCTAATCATTTGACACAAATAAAGCCTCTTCTCCCTTGCCGTCCGGCGAGAAGGCCACTAAGTTAACCGAGCCCAAATGGCCCTTAAGTGTCTGTAGCGTAGCGCCTATTATAGCGTCCCAGAGCTATACTATTCCATCGTTAGATATGACCTGCTTGCTATCTAG
Organism: Hyaloscypha sp. PMI_1271; assembly: GCA_021399465.1. NCBI lineage: Eukaryota > Fungi > Ascomycota > Leotiomycetes > Helotiales > Hyaloscyphaceae > Hyaloscypha > Hyaloscypha sp. PMI_1271. The sequence continues at coordinate 23,490 of JAJTUS010000370.1, read as the reverse complement.
TGAGAAGGCCACTAAGTAAACCTAGCCCGAATAGCTCTCGAGTATCTGTAGCGCCGCGCCTGTCGTGGCGTCCCAGAGCTGTACTATCTTGTCGTCCGACCCGGACACGACCTGCTTGCCGTCAGGCGAGAAAGCTACTAGCTAGACCGGGCCCGAATAGCCCTCGAGCGTTTGTAGTGCCGTGCCTGTCATGGCGTCCTAGAGCCGTACTATCTTATCGTATGAACCAGACACGACTTACTTGCCGTTAGGCGAGAAGGCTACTGAGCTAAACTAGTCCGAATAGCCCTCGAGCATCTATAGCGCCGCGCCTATCGTGGCGTCCTAGAGCCGTACTTTCTTGTCATACGACCCGGATATAACCTATTTACCGTCTAGCGAGAAGGCTACTGAGCTAACCGCGCCCGAATAGCCCTCGAGTATCTGTAGCACCACGCCTATTATAGCATCCTAGAGCTGTACTTTCTTGTCATATGACCCGGACACAACCTGCTTACCGTCTGGCGAGAAGGCTACTAAGCTAACCGCGCCCGAATAGCCCTCGAGCATCTATAGCGCCGCGCTTGTCGTAGCGTTCCAGAGCCGTACTATCTTATCGTACGACCCAGACACGACCTGCTTACTATTAGGTAAGAAGGCCACTAAGCTAACCCTACTCGAATAGCCCTCGAGCATCTATAGCGCCGCGCCTGTCGTGGCGTCCCAGAGCTGTACTATCTTATTATACGAACCGGATATGACCTGCTTACCATCTAGTGAGAAGGCTACTAACTTGACCGGGCCCTAATAGCCCTCAAGCGTCTATAGCGCCGCGCCCGTTATAGTATCCCAGAGCTATACTATCTCGTTATATGACCCGGATATGACCTACTTATTATCTGGCGAGAAGGCTACTAAGTTAATCACGCCCGAATAGCCCTTAAGTATCTGTAGCGCTACGCCTGTTATAGTATCCCAGAGCTATACTATCTCGTCATATGACCTAGACATGACCTACTTACCATCTAGCGAGAAGGCTACTAATGTGACTGTGTCCAAATAGCCCTTGAGCGTCTATAGTACTATACTCTAATTTAATTACACTTTCGGTTTCCTCTGGATCTAAGCTGGAATATACTTCTTAAACTATCTCCAAATAATACTCTTCTCTAGGGTAAAGACGAGGGCTAAATAATATAGTTAGAGGGGTGCCTATTTAATTACTGAGCAGTTATATAGGGCAAATCGCTTAGTATTATGGACGAACGTGTATAGATAGGGATAGTTATAGGTCTAAATAATAATTAGCTAAATATTTGTAATATACTAGGAATTGGCTTATAAGAGTAGTAGACTCCAAAGAACTAATTACGAGAATCCCTTCTAAAGTCTTCCCTATCTAGCTAAAGGCCTTAAGCTAGTGAGGGAGATATACCTAGAGGAACTAATAGACTTTATTATTATTATAAAGCTAAGTATTACTCTTTTGGAAATACTGAATCTAGTAGAGACATGCGTACCTAAACTCTAGAGAAAGATATTACTCTATTCGAGTACTCTCTATATTAGCTACGAGTATTCTAGGAGCCTTTAGTCTATAGATGTCCTGCTTTAGAGAGCTAGACATGAGCTAGATATAGTAATTAGCTATCCTTTAGTATACCTACTTCTCCTCTACCTAGAAGGGGTTCGTCTCACGCTTCTTAGTATTAATAAGGAAGTCCTAGAATAATAGATGAAGTAGTCATATAGGGTAATTAGGGCGAGATGGGATGCTTAAAACCAAGTAGAGGAGATCTGTCCTACTATTAACTATACCTTTAGAAACTCCAAGTAGTTAATCTAGAGAAGTAGTAGAAAGAGGACTAGCGAGAATAATGATTAAGCCGACGATTTGCTGGAATTCTTCTACTATATATTACTTCTCTATATTAGTAACTCCGACGAGTAACTAATTTAGGACCGGGAAATATATTATATTAAGCTTGGATGCCTGGCTTTTAGTCTAATACTCTAAGACCTTAGTAAGTCGCTTATTAGGTTAGCCGCATCTCCGGTCATTAATAAACCGGTAGATAGTTATAGCAAAAATGAATAAGGGAATAGCTATTTTGACTAGAATATGGATGTTTATTTAGCTGGGCTAGTTAGTGGGTAGTTGTTGGTTTGGTTTAACTAATTTATTATAGTTATCACGGATTATTACTAGCTCATATTCCAAGAATATAGAGATGTCCCCCTTAATAATAGGTTCAGGAATTTGATAGAGAACTAATTCTTTGTACCTACTACTTATATCCTCGAAACTAAGGCGAATAGGAAGCTCTAGCTTACTTATTAAAAAGAACTTAAGTTATATGGATGTTATATGCTTTACTTATAAGAGTAGGAGAACTATGATTTTAATGTCCTCTTCTCGATTATACTCATTAAGAGTATTAATCACAACTACTATCCTTAAGGACTTCTAATAATTGGTATATATCTTGCCTAATAGCTATAAGATAAGTGTATTAAACTAATGCTTTAAAGCCTTCGTAGTAATAACCGGGTTAGCGTCGATCGCATTTTGAACGTGTAGTACTAAGGAAGGTAGGTTTTAGATGAGCTGAGTAGTAATTATTGTAATGAATAATCCTATATAGCTACGGTCGCCTTCGCCCCTCTTAAAGAAGAAACTAGCGCCGAGATCCCCCTTATCCGCGAAGTTTTGGGCTACTGTGTGAGAGATTATAGACTTGCTAGTACCTGCTATACTATTTAGCTAGAATATATATTCGCTGCCTCGATCACTAGCCCAGGTATCTATCTATTAAAGGAGTTCCACTTAAGTGCCTTAGTAGTATCTAGTATTGTGTTCTTCGTCGTGGGAATTAAACGCGGCATTATTAGCGGACCGTAGTCTATTAAGAACCATTTTTTGTTCTATATTACCTATTAGCGCTCGCTTTAGTTACTTTATTATATATTAAACGGAAGTTATATACTTACCCTTTAAAGGTTTCTCGATTACCTCCCGGAGCCGGAATAACCCATTATCTCTCCCTTTACTATAGATAAGTGGTATATAGACATTAAATATACCTAGTAGCGAGTATACCTTATCTTCTTCGCGTGTAGTCTAACGATTTTCTGCCTATAATAATTGCTCATTAACGTTAAACTGAGATAGAGGAGCTCTTCGAAGCGCTATGATAGGAATTCCTATTACTATATAAATTTGTCGCTCTAGGCTTCTCTTATTACCTAGTCGCTTGCCTTCTCGAGAAAAGAATTTAACTCTACCTAGGGCAAGAAGCTCTTAAAGGGTCTAACCCCGGGTAAACTAATTGCTTCCCCGAAAAGCTAATTCCCAAGTATACTCGGATAACTAATCACTTGCTTTATGCTTCCTTACCAAAACATCCAATAAATAGACGTAGTATTTGGCCATATTCTAGTACTAGTGAAATATTGAGTTAATAGCCTCCTGAAGCTTAGTACTACTTGACTTATTAATATAGTAAGTATCTACCTAGAAGTATTATAGGCCATCGTCGGTAGCCTACTATATATAGAACTAGATCTTCTTATAGCTAGGCTTATCCTCGCTAGCGCCGTCTATTATGTCTTTAAAGGTAACCTCCTCTATATCCGCTCCCTATATATATGAAAGGATAGCATATTTAGGAATGTCGTCACTAACGAGGTCCTTAGTTAGGCTGAGCTAGTTAGCGTTATTATATTATAGAAGACGTATTAGTAAGGGCAGATTTTCGAGAATTTCAGAAAAAATAGTTTATAGTAAATATTTGTTATAGAGTTAGTATATAAGTGAATTTGTTTATTGAGTTAGGCCGAAGATTGAATCTAGGTTAGGATTATATTAACTCAGCTAAATAATAGCCTTATAGTAGTAGTACTATCGTTATATATCGCTATAAGCGCAATACTAGCTAACCGCTAGTTAGCTACTATAGGAGGTTATAGCTAGCCCTCTAGACTATTTAATATTCATATGCGACTTAAGCTATAATTTGTTTTTATCGCTAATAGCGTATCTTAATAGGGAAGTATAGAGAGGATAATATAATTTAGAAAGCTAGAATAGTTAACTTAATTCCTAGTATCTAGGGAAAGCGAAAGTAGATGATATAAGTCGAGGGGCCAGATTTGGTTGTGTTAGTAAGCCTTTATAATGTCTTAATCCTTAGGTAGAAATTCAGTTTTGAGGAGAAAACCAGCTAGCTATAATAGCTCTAGTATCGGGAGAGCGTGATATGGGTAGTGTGGCTGAGTTTAAATTCTGTAAAGGTTAGGGTAGAAGCCGATTTCGCTAGCGACTATATAATAGTTCCTATTACCTTTTATCTCTCGATCTCATCTTATAGCAAATCCTCTATAGCCCGTTAATTTAGTATCTTCGGATAATTTGAACTATACCGATTCTCTTTCGCTATATAATCCAATAATAATTAAGCATGATAGCCTAAATAATATAGCTTCGGGTAGTCTAATATTCACTTTATTTAATTAACTACTAATTGAAATACAGCTTCATATTTGGGAGGTTATACTGCCCGGTCTAAGAGTTATTAATATAATAGAAAGGCGGGTGAAGAGGAAGGGGGACCCTGCCTTTAATCCTCCTTTCCTAAAGGGCGTATAAGAAAACGTATTAGTATTATAGTTATATAGTAAGGCTCTATCTACACTATTTGCCTATAGAGAATTATATAGTATCGCTTTCAAAGTTTTAATCCTAAGTTTTGCTTTTATAAGCTTAATCCCCGAAATATACTTTAACTTCTAGATAGATACCTTATATCTCTGCTCTAATATATTCGTATTTGATAACACGAAGGAGTTCTAGTATTTTATCGAGGAAATAGAGTCTATATATGATATTAATCACATTCGCTAGGTTTAGAATCTCGCTATTTTATTGGATCCGGAAGAAGTTGGTACGTACTACTACTAGTTAAGTGAAGTTCTGGGCTAGTTCGGTAATATTCAAAAGCTCATAATTGTGGTTAGCTATTTTAATTAGGAGAACGATGATAATAGAGACATCCTATTTATTGAGGCTATTAATATTATTAAGACCTATTATAACTACGAGACGTTCTCCCCAAAGCTAACCCAGCTCTATGAGATACTTGAGGCAACTTTGCCTATGAACTTTATCTCTATAATAGAGCTTGAAAGGTCTCTCGAGAAAAACCGCTAAAGGAACCGCAGGTTCAAATAGGAACTCAAGGACGAGGGTATTAAGGAGGATATGGATCTTGGAGATATACCTATACCGGATATTAAATACAAGTTAGTAGTTATAGGTGGCCTGAAAAGCTACCTTAATATTTTAAGAGAAGGATATTAGTAGAAGCTTATAAAAGAATAAGAACTATACTCTAGAGCTACTTTACTTTAAGATAAATATTTATCTAACTATTTATAATTCCACATTTTTAAGCCGCTTCGTCTAATGAACTACTAAGTGATTAAGATACTCCAATTTTAATATAAGATATATTAGGGACTTCTCTAACTATATAGTCCTAAAAAGTCGCCCTCTTCTCGGTCTTCTATATACTAACTCCGTAGTATAAGAAGCGGGTAAAGGGTCACATGTATTAAGGACTTAGCGAATACTAATACCTCTAGTACTAACTGTAATATAATTGAAAAGTAATACCGTAATTAATTAAATGTGTCTTATCGTCTAATACTAATACTAGTAGTATTGAGTTAGGCGAGAAGGCTACTAAGCTAACCGAGTCGCTATACCCCTTGAGTGTCTACTATAGTATACTAGTAGCCGTGTCCTAGAGTAGCACTGTCTCATTAACTAATACCGACGCTAGTAGCCTCGAGTTAGGCGAGAAGGCTACTAAGTAGACCTCGTCGCTATGCCCCTCGAGCGTCTACTATAGCGCACTAGTGGCCGTGTCCTAGAGCTACACTGTCTCGTTATCCGATACTAATGCTAGTAGCCTCGAGTTAGGCGAGAAGGCTACTAAGTAGACCTAGCCACTATGCCCCTCGAGTGTCTACTGTAGTGCACTAGTGGCCGCGTCCTAGAGCCGCACTATCTTATCGTCTAATGCTAATACTGGTAGCTTTAAGTTAGGCGAGAAGGCTACTGAGTAGACCGAGTTACTATACCCCTCGAGCGTCTGCTATAGTGCGCTAGTGGCCGCGTCCCAGAGTAGTACCGTCTCATTAATTAATGCCGACGCTAGTAGCCTCGAGTTAGGCGAGAAGGCTACTAAGTGAACCTCGTTATTATACCCCTCGAGCGTCTACTATAGCGCGCCTAGCCGCTTAATATAACTTGAGGTAGCCTGTGAAAGTTCGTTGAGTCGGTATTTCTATTCGCAGTTTAGCCTATGGAATACATTCTCCTTCCCCTTACTATAGATAACTAGTATTAAGATATCGAAGATATATAGTAGGGAATAAGTAAGGTCTTCTTTACGCTTAGTATCCCAATTTCGTGCCTATAATACTCGCTTATTAAAGCTAAAATCAGAAAGAGGCCTACCTTAAAGAGCGAGAATAGGAATCCCTATTATCTTATAAAGTAGTACCTCTAATAATTTCTTATTACCGAGTCAGTTACTATTTAAGGAGAAGAACTCTACTAATAGCGGCGCGATAAGCTCCTGAAGTATCTAACTATAGGTAAACTATTAACTATTCCCAAAAGCTACTTCCTATAGCTTTAAAGACGGGTCTACTTAATCTTTTATCTAAATATCTACTAGATATATATAGTATATTACCGCTTTATAATACTAGCGAAATATGGAGTTAATAGCTTCTGAAAGCTTAGTACTATTTAATTTATTAATATAGTAAGTATCTATCTAGAAGTATTATAGGCTATTACGAGTAGCCTACTATCTATAGAACTAAAGCTTTTTATATCCGCTTTTCGTCTTCCTAGAGCTATCTTTTAAGTCCTTAAAGGTAATCTCTTTATTATCTTCTCCCTAGGTATATGAAAGTATTATATAAGGTATTTTGGGGTAGGTAATATTATTCGTGAGGCTAAATTCGCTATTTGCTTCTAGCTTTAGAAGACGTATATAGGCCTAGAGTAATGAATGGTTAGTATATCTATAATTCGATATATAAGGGCTATAGGCGGAAGTACTTAGGTTACGATCTATATAATCTAGCTACGAAGGCTAAGATAGTAGAGATAGGTCTAAATTAAAGAGGTTAATAAAAGGTTTAAGGCTAAGGCTCTAGCTAAGGGGCTTAGAGATAATCGCTAGCGTATATAGTAGCGACAAATAGCGTTACGCTAGTGAAGCTAGTAACTAGTTATCCCCCATTTTTAATAAATGGTATATTAATTACGCTATATAGTATATCTTGGTATTCTAATTAAAGAAAGATATCTAGAGTTTTTTTTTTATAGTTTTGGTTATATTACAAAATTAGTAAATAGAGGGGCCTCTTATAGAAGCCTATAAAAGCCTATAGAAACTCTAAGGAAGTAACTACTTATCCTTTTCCTATAAATAATAGTAATAATCTTCCCCCTTTACTTCCGTATTTATTAACTTAGAAGGTATACTAAAATAGAAAACACTGACTTTAACTAGCTAAATAGTAATTAGGCCTTAAACCTCGAGTTTTCGACTTTAGATAGCCCTAGGGCCGGTATAGCTACTAAACCAACTAGCTAGGCCACTAAATAAGTCGACTAAATAGGCTTAGAACATGTATTACTACTTCTCCGACTAAGTAGTTAGGAAGTAGATAAGTAATATAATAAGAATAACCCTATATATATCTACTATAACTTTTGGTAAAAGATCTCCTAGTATGAAAATATTAGAGCTAGGACTATTTTTTCTAATATAGATCCTAATCTCGTCCTAGCTCTAAGCGATTTTTGGAATATTAATTTCTAGGTATAACTTAAAAGGCTTCTATAAGATAAAGACAAGTTTCCCGGGGATATTTATATATACGAAGAAATAATTATTGAGATATCTATTAAGCGGAGCCGTTAATGTGGTCTATCGAAACGATTCCCTAAGCTATAGATTAATTAGTAGATAGTTAATAAGTACCTAGAAGGTCTTAGTAACTTGTTCTATAAAGGGAGGTAGATAACCTTTAGTATAGAGTTTATTTATAAGGAAGGTAGTAGTGATTCTATAATAGTAAAGGGTAAGAAAAAGAAGAAAAGCGCTATAGAGGTTTAAAAGCTTTAGAGAGCCGCTAATATAGGTCTCTGGAGCCGACTCTATGAGCTTTATCACTATAGAGCCAAATACTATAAGTAAGGACCCTACTACTTACTGAACGATTAAGGAAACTACCGTAAACTACTACTAGCTAAGCTAGAAGAGATTATCTATTATATTAAAGCTAATATAAAGGAAGGGGAGACTAAGGAGGATATTAATATTAATATTAAGACCCTACCCTATATTTTCCGAAATATATTAGATAATAGCCATAAGCGGAAGGTAGATAACCCTTCTAACTATTATTATTATAAAGTTCACGTCTTAGAGGCTATACCTGGTAAAGCTTCTAGGGATATAGAAGGAGATAGACTAGCTAAACTTGAGGAGTACTATAACTAGAGCCTAATATAAGTCGAGAGTAATAGATAGAGAAATGCGCTATAGATTATAAATTAGTTTATAATAGATTAGTTCCTAGAACTAAATACTACTCTATCCCCTCGTCCGGTAGAAACTATCTACGCTAGTAGGGGGACCTGGCTCAGGGCGAAAACGTGTGCCTTTGCTTAGAAACTTATTAGTTATCTATCGCCTTTTCGCCCTAAGCTAGGCCCCCCTACTAGCGTGGACAGTTTCTATTAGACGAGGGGATAGTACCTAAAGGTTATCGCTAACCTAATAGTAAAAAACAAGGTATTACTAGGTATTATACTATAATTTATAAGTAATATTAAAAGGTTCTTACGAGAGGAAAAGAAGTCTTAAGGCACGAGAGGATATTTCTAGGCTCTATTTATTTATTTATTTCTATTAGACTTATTTGGGAGGTTATATAATAGATATCCCCGCGTAATAAAAGTAATTCTCTATAATATACGTATCGTTACCTACTATATTAATATACTACTCCAGAAATATTTTAAACTCCCTTGAAATGAAATCCTCGTTTTCGTACTACTTTTTCTTAATAAATTTCTTAAGTACTCTAAAAAACTCCTTAATAGGGTTAAAATTAGGCGAGTATAGGTATAGGAACTCTACTTTTACTCCTATATCTTAGTATATCTATATAAGTTTTATTAAATGATACCAAGAAGCGTTATCTATAATAATTATAGATTTCTGCTCTAGGTATAGGTAATAGTGATATAATAACTAAGTAATGAAATCCTTAAAATAATTACTATCTATTAATCCTTAGTATACCCGCCTTAGTATAATGCTATCTTACGCGTATACTAGAAGAATGTGCTATTGTCTTCCGCGACCGAACTTTGTAATCTAGACTAGAGAAGAACCCTTTAGAGACTACCCCTAGCGCCTATATCTAGCCCTTCTATTATAGCCGGACTCATCGATAAAGATAAGTTAGTAAGACTTATACTACAATATCCTATATAGATAATGATCTCGAAGGTTAGTATCCCGTTATTATGTGATATAATGGATCGTGGTTCATATCTAGCCTATTAATCGCAGAATTTGACTAATTAATTATTCTAAAATCTTTCTATAAAACCGATAATAGAGGAGGTCTGCTATCTCGTATTAATATAGGTAAGGCTATTTAGTTAGTATATTAAAGAGTGCTTTTTTCATGGGCGATATAATATAGCTGCGACGGCTAACATGGTTTGTTCTTAGGATAGGCATTTTGGGCTACTCTCTCTTCTAACGGATTCTCTGGACGGCGCGTTTGGAGTACCCGGCTTTTGAGGCTATTAGCTTATTCTTAAACCCTTATTTTAGTAAAGTTTCGATTAAAATATGCGTTATAGTATCTAGTAGCGGAGCCATAATTGTGGATAACACGCTAACTCTGGCGGGTGGAAAAAAGTAGAAGGAAGAAGAAATGTGAGGTCCGCCAATTTCTACCTTTAAGGTTAGTACCTCTATATATAAGCTATATAAGCCATAGGCTTACCCCGTAGCCCCTTAAAAAAGTTATCTATAAAATTAGCAATACTCAATTCGCCTTCTACTATACTTAATAAGCTATAATTAGTAATAGTTAGTAATATATATTACTAATATTAATTTATAATAATAGAATATAAAAGAAGTCTATAGTCTAATTTATAATAATAGAATATAAAAGAAGTCTATAGTCTAATTTATAAGCTAATTTATAATTGTATTTTCGAGAATATTCTAAAGAGTTCTATAAGTTTCTACTTCTTATAAATCAATAATTAATTATTAATCTATAGAACTTTCTCGAATAATTAAAGCTTTATATAAGCTAAATACTTTCCCTTAGGTTCGTACTTTATTATTCCTTAGATATCTACTTTTATATTACTATTTAGTACTATATCTACTTTATTTACTTTACTACTTATACTACTACTCTTTTATCTACGCCTATATATCTATAATAGCTACTCAACTTAACGCTACTTCTATAGCTCTTAATAGAGCTTAAAACGATAGCGATTTCGAACTAGAGCTTATAGAAGAAGCCCCTGCTATATTTAAGAAGGGATTTTGTTCTAAGACTTTAGACCCCCCTAAAAATAACCCTGAAAAGGTCGAAAATTTTCGAATAGTTACTATTAAATACCTTATAAGGAATTACAAGTAAGTACCTACTTTTTTTTTAATAATCCTTTAATATCGATTTTATATTAATTTACTAACTTTTAATAGTAAAACGTGGCTTAATTAACGAGTATATTAGTCGACTAGTAACTATATAAGTCACTTTAAATACGTATATAAGGCTATTAATATTAATAGAGCTTTATAAGATAATGACGGTAAGTTTAATATTAAATCTACTTTATATATATATACTAATTATATTATAGATTCCTCGGCGGATTAAGCTAGTACTAGTAATAGTCAAGCTAGTAATATAGCCGATATTTTCGCTAGATAAAGGGCCTCTAAGTAACCTAAAACTCCTAAAAAAGAGAAATTTAATATTAATAAATTTAAAAGACTACTTTTAAATTATTTAATATCGAATAATTTATCTTTTAGGTCTATTTCTTCTAAGACCTTTAAAAGTTTATTACTTTATCTTAACAAGTAAGTCTATTATTCTTTTACTTACTATATAATATATGTTAATAGTTTTATAGAGATATTCCAGCTATTTATCCTAAATCAATTAAGGATAATTTAATAGCTATATATAATGAAAAGCTCGAAACTATTAAATTAGAGCTTAAAGAAAATATAGCTATAAACGGTAGTTTTTCTTTAACTCTAGACGTATAGACAGCTATAAATCAAGATGCTTATTTAGGTATTATAATATAAGGCTAGATTCCTTTTAATATATATATATATATATATACTAATATTACTATAGTTATTTTATTAATAAGGATTTTGAATTAAAATCTTATTTACTCGGAATAGAAGACCTTAAGGATAAATACTCCGGCGTCTATATATTTAGCGTTTTATTAGAGACGTTAAAACAATATAATATTGAGTATAATATTACTAGGTAAGTTACTTTTATAATTATATTACTTAAATATATACTAATAATCTATAGTATTACTAGAGATAATACTAGCTCTAACGACACTTTATTAAAATCCTTTAGAAAGTACTATAATTTACAAGCTATTAAATTCCAAGGGGATATAGCTTATTTAGCTCATATACTTAACTTAGCCGTATAAGATATACTAAAAGCTCTTATTAAAGACGCTTATAATGATCTTAATAATAACGGTAATATATATACTATAGAGAATAAAGAAGACGAAGAAGAGGAAGTAGAAGAACCTAGAAGTAAGTCTCCCTTAATTATTATATATATAAGTACTAATATTTATATAGGTTTATCCCTTTGGAAAAAGGTCCGGAAAATAATAATTAGTATTAAGTATTCTTAAGAGAATATACGACTACTTAAAGGTCAAATTACAGCCTTAGAAATCAAAAACCCTAGAACTCTATAATTAGGTAAGTAATTAATTACTCTATAATTATATATATACTAATCTATTAATAGATCAAAAAACTCGTTGGTCTTTAATAGCTACTATACTTAAGGATTTCCTAAACCTATAGCCCGCTATTAAGCAAGTTATTAATTTATCGGCTTCTAAAGCTTTTAAAAAGAATAAAGAAATATACCTATTTACCGATACGGAGCTAGCTTATTTAGAGAGATGCCTTAAGGTACTCTCTATTTTCGTAAAAGCTACTACGAAATTACAAGCCGAAAAGTACTTAATTATATACTACTTTATGCCTGAAATATATAATATATATAATAGGCTAGAGTTAGTAAAGACAGAAATTAATATAAGTTAATATCTATTAATAGTATTTAATTATATACTAACTATATATAGGATAAACCTTTTATAGACGCTATTAATAAGGGAACTAAAAAACTGCGAAAGTACTTTCCTAAATCAGGTATTAACGATAAAAATAAAGCTTTATATTTATCCTTAATATTAGACCCTAGAATTAAGCGAGACGGTCTAGAGGTTCTAGGTCTTGGTAGAGGGCAAGCTACTAATATTTATAATCGATTATATACGGATTTTCAATAGTAAGTTAAGTCTATATATACTATTTAATATATACTAACTATTATATAGCAACTATGTGCTCACGTGTGCTTATGTCACATGACCCTACTCACTGTATTTAAGCTCTGGCTACTCCGTGCCACCTCTCTTTCCCTTCAATATCTAGATTATTACACATTATTATAATATACCATATATATATTATAACACTAATTTATCTATAGATATTTACGAGATTATATAGCGAATCAGCCTCCTATTAATCAGGCTCAAACTTTAGCTTTACAAAGAGACGATAATAATCTAAATATATATTTAGACGAAGAAGAAGAAGAAGTAGATGAGCTTACTACTTATTTAGCCGAAAGGAGAGCTAATAGAGCTGTAAGTAAATACTCTTATATAATACTACTAAATTACTAACTATATTAATAGACTCAGCCACTAGCTTATTAGCGTTAAAATAAAGATAAATACCCTATATTATCTTTAATAGTACGAAAATACCTTCAAATCCCAGCTACTTCGGCTAGTAGTGAAAGGTTCTTTAGTATAGGGGCTCTTATTATTAATAAGCTTCGTAATAGGCTTAATAAAGAGACCTTTAAGTATATTATGTTATTAAAGAGCTGGGGGTTTATTATAGACGAAGAGGAAAGAGAGGAAGTAATAGAGGGAGATAATCCTTTTATTATAGATTAAATTATATATAGTATATTTCCTTTGTTTTATAGATAGTTAGTAGTTTATTTCCTTAAATATAACTATATTTTATATCCTCTACTACTAAGGTATTAAACTACTATTAATATATATAATAGTACTTAAAGAACCTCTTTATTTATAGTAAATTATTCTAATTATTCAAGTAATATTCAGAATAACAAAGTACTATTATTCTAGAATAATTAAAATTCTGCTATTCTTATTCTATTCTATTCTATTCTATTATTCTGAATAATATTCAAGTAGTAAGAATAATCTTTATCACACTGCTTGCAAGGATATAAACAGTTACGTATATATACACTCTACTAATGAGCCCAGATCAGCATGGGTCTCTCCAACTTCCAAAAATTACCAAGCTCCAAGTCAACGCCAAGTCCATCCTCCTCACGTTGCCTCGGATAAGTAGCACAAAGTCCCTCTCCGGATACATTTCCGACTCTTACTTTCCTCCTCGTATCTCGCACAGATGTTTCATCTTTCCGCTTGATGCCATTGCTGGCCTCCACGGTGAACAGATTCGGCTCCAGTCCCAGAGCTACACCGCTCGGACTCACATCTAGACCGAAGGTAATGAACTCATACCAACCGAAATCAGCCTTGTGTATGCACGCGGGCTCTCTGAATGTGTGCTTGGCGCTGAGCTCGAGTGGCATTGTCAACTGCTGAAGTGTTGCGACGTCAAATATTACCGGAAATTCTGACAGGGCCGCCTCCTCTTGTGGTGCTGGTTGTGCATCTTCCATCAGTGGCATCGTTAACCCGTGAGGCGCCCGGCGGTGAGGAAGAGAGCGATTGAGTACATCCGTTACGGCATGCGACAGAATTGCCTTGCTAACCACGACATAGTCGCTTCCACTGCGGCGGAGGATTAAGCTGAACTGAGAGTCTTTGAACCGGCACAGGCGATCGCCTTCTCTGATACGAGTGGAAGCTACGCCGAATTCCCCGTCGGCGGTAACAAAGAAATTGTGCTCGTCTCGTTTCCCTTGTGGCTTGGAGGCGAGTTTTTGATGCGCATATCGATCCTCAGAGCCAAAGCTCAGCGTTCTGTCGGTGGCGGAGACAGGCGATGAGGTCGGCAAAGCAAATGTCGTGGTGATTGAATCTAGGGATATTAATTCCCTCTCGATGGCAGCTCTTCGCTCTGGAAACTGATTGTTGGGGACGAGGTAGTCGAGCAGAACGCTCACCCAATCCTGCTTGCACAAGCCTATGAGTTGTCCGTCCTGCAGGTGTTTTTCAATGGGAAGAATTGATCCTTTTAGGATCGCCTCCATAGAGAACGTCTCTGTAGACAGTGGTTGGGCAAGGTGAAAGGGGCCAGAGCTGTCACAGTCGGCTTCTATCTGGCTGTGGGCCTTGAATGACAGTTGAATGGTCTGGCTGAACCTGACGAGGCTAGGAGAGCTCTCCTGCGACCCATGTGCGTTGTGATACCAACAAACCATATCTTGGTAGACATCTTCAATGGGTTTGGAGTAGCTGATGTCAATATCTCCAACCTCACAGTCGTTTGCGAGGCCGAGCAGACCGTAGACTTTATCTCGAGGCTCGCGGCACAGAGAGTTCTCGGTGATTTCCAAGAGACTGTGCAGCGGCCACCCGCGGCCGGAGCGATCTCGCAGCCTGTCCAACTGAAAGGGGAGGGAGTACCTGATCATCTCCAAGCGTTCGCCGATATCTGGGTCGCACGGCCAGAAGATAGGGATCTGGCTGAGAGTATGCCGAGCTTTGGTCAGCACATTCCAACTTTTGGAAGTTCTAGCATCGTCTCCGAAGCACAAGACCAAGTCCTTTGCTAGGAGTACCTCCTGCACTATCCAGAGGCGACTCCAGTATGCTAAGTCGCAAACATCTGTCAAGCTCAGGAGCAGGATGTCCCATGATTTGTATTTGGTGTGCAGCGGCAGGAAGACGCGGTCCTGCCATTTCTCCCACTCCATTGTGCTTAAGCCGCGCCATTCTCGGACCCATGCAGCCTGAGCATCCAGCAAGTCTTGGCGGGTTTTGCGCTCATCGTCCTCCACTGTCGGCATCTCTCTTCGTATCTTGTACACATGCTCTGTCCATTTGGCGTATTTCTCAAGCAGCCCCGTAATCGCCTGACATTGGATTTCGGTGTGTCGCAGGACCAACAGTTGCCGGTGCACCCGTCGTCTCTGGACTTTCAACTGCCTCAAAATTTCAAGTTCGTCTGCTGTCAGTGAGGGTTCGACTTCAGGCTCAAAGGTCAGAGACTCCGCGCACTGGCTTTCGTGCCGTGCTCCTAAATTTTCCAACGCTTTAAGCTGGTGCCGTGTCCGGTGATGCAGCTCTTCAAACTGGTCGGGCTCGAAGTCTCGCCTGCTTCCAAATCCTTCCAAGGCGTCCTGTATATCTTGATCCCAGGTTTTCATCCTGCTCTTAAACTCCCCGTCGTGCGATGCCGCTAGGTGTTGGAAGGCTTCTCTTTGGTTATTCTCTAGTCGTAGCCAGCCCGCTAGTTGATTTTCCAGCTTTCGTAGCTCTTGGCGTTCGTCTAGCTCTAGTAGCTGCAATTTTTCCAACTGCTTCCACTCCGCTGGGTTTCTCCGTGACCATTTCTCCTCCTCTTTTAGTTCCTGACGCCTGTCTTCGATGTACCGTTGCAGTTTCCCTAAATTGCCGGATATCTGACCACGTATTGATTCCACTTCCTGCGGATCTTCACAAGATAGCTCGCCTTGGTCGCCCAAGTCTTGCTGCTTCTTCTCATCTTGTTGCTCCTGTAGTCCTGCGTCATCGGGCTTTTGGTTTTCCTGCGCCTCGTCTTGCCACAAACTCCTCGCTTCTGCCAAAGCCTTAATTTGTCTGGCTTTAAACTGCAACAGTACTCGACGGAGGGGATCATCGAGTTTCCGCAGCTCCTGCTTCTCCAGTAATTGCAAGGCTTCCAAGTCCTTCTGTTGCCTGGATTTCAGAGCTTGAAGATCTTTTAATTCTTGCAGCTTTTCTGCTAACAATGGCTCTGGCTCTTTTAGCTCGTTCACCATTTCAGGAATGCGCTGTCTCCGTCGTTGTCGGTGGTCGCGGTCCTCTTTCATCTCTTTCCACTGGTCCTTAGCCTTCCAGACCCTCGGCTTTCGGTTCGTCGATGAATCTCCTTGTCGTGGCAGTTTTCGGACTATTTCCATATCGGCCGGCGGATATTCAACTTCTCGTTCTGGGGCTGAAGTTCGGTGTTGTCGCAGCGCACCATACGTCTTCATTTTGAACCGAGTAAACCAGGACGATTTGACTTCCGGTTGCTTTTCCTTTGGGCTTTTTTGCTCACTCTCGTTGCTTCTGCTTAGATCCCTTATCCATTGCTCAAAATGGGCCTCGTGCAGAGTATCGGGTTCAGGAGGTTGTGAAGGTAGGGTGGATTGAGGCGGGAAATTGCCAAGGCTTTCCAGCAGCTTCACAGCATCTGCAACACGAGATCCAAGTTGCGATCCTGGCCTTCCAAGCCAGACAAGCACTTGTCTCGCTTGACGATAAATCTCGCCCATTAGCCGCACCTGGTGATTCCGCTCGTGAATGTTGTCCTGGTTGATGCAGAGGGCATCAATCCAGAGCAGCCGGGGCTCGGTGCCTCGCAGAGCAGCCAAAGCATAAGCCAGATTCGGACGAGCCGACCTCTTCGCTCCATCGATCGTGATTTGGACCACGGGCCCTTCGGGACCCCAGGCGTAAGATAGGGCATCGTAGGCAGGCGCGGCTCCCAAAGTCGCAGTCACGAGCGTGCACTCAATCTTCGTGCAGTCATGCCATGGCTGCACTTGCCCGTTAGAAGTTAATTCGTCACTTGTTCTGCGCAGTGGTAGGAGGCGGAGGAGGCGGATTTGTGTAGATGATGAGTCCAGAGACTTGTATGGCGACGCCATTCCGGATTGTTGCTTCGCGTAGGAGGATTGTCTTGGCTTTCTACAGCTTGTGCGGCAGCGTCGAAACACAGTGCAATTCCTCCACAGTGTTAGAGTTGATTGACTGGGATGCGAATAAGAAGAAAGCACCGCGGGAGTAATTGCAGAGCGTCAGAAATATTCCAGGCGGCGCAGTCACTTCATATTTACGTTCTTGAGCTCCAGTGGCAGCCAGCCTTGCTGTCGAGTCAGCCCAGCGGCAGCCAGCCCAGCTCCCGAATCAGCCCCAGCGGCAGCGAGCGTTGCCTGCGAATCTGCCTCAGCGACAGCCAGGGGCTTAGACACCGCAATTCAAATAATACGTCATCTTCCTCCTCCTGTTTCATATTCTTGAGCAGCAAGCAGAGGGCTAACTACTATCCCCCCCCTAGTTTAATTGCTAGTGCGTATGTTTTGAGTATAGGTGCGGGTAAGAATACAGGGTGTTAGGCCAGTGAGCAAGTCCCTTTTGAGCTGGCTGAGAGCCACTGCCAGGGTAAACGGTCTTCGTGAACCTTCTACGCTCACCCCTGCCTTGATACACAGACCACGTTTTGCTCTGTGCAATAGATCCAAAAGCCCTGCGACCAGGCTTATAACCACTCAGAATGGGAATTCTGTTCCTCTAACCCATATTAGGTGCGCTAGCAATTAAACCAGGGGGGGGATAGTACTATCCCCCCCCTGGGCTAAAGGTTATTTGGTGGGCCGAGTAAGAACGGTGTGTAGGTATTGGTAGGATTCCTTGTCTGTGGCGCTGCACAGGGCAAAATATGGTCTGTGTATCAAATCTAGGGTCGCTATAGAAGGTTCAAGAAGACTTTGGGCAGTGGGGCCTCTGAATTCCAGCGTTTTCTATTCGATAAATCCCTTGTTAGATACCCTGGAAAAGGTCTCGAATAACCTTTAGCCCAGGGGGGGGATAGTACTGGATTCGGGCGGTTCAGGGGCTGCCGTCAGGGACCAACTCACCAGACATTCAATATCCCTGCGCCAGTTTGCTCTTCTCTTCGCCTCCTTCCCACCCGTCGCCAACCGTCGCCAACCGTCAACCACTCTCTCCAAACGCTCGCAGCTCGGTCACCATACAGTACAGTACTCAAAACATATTGATAGCAAATAGATGTTGGAGGATTACCTGGAACTACAGTCGCTAGCGAAATCGGCTTCCGCCTAGACACACTCTTTTAAAATTATGGCCCCGCTTCTTGATCCTGGTCCCTACCAATAGCCTTACCGAACCCAGTCAAGCGAATACAGGGGTCTAAGAGCGTGGTCGCTGTTGCCTGCTGGCAATACTGTAATCTATTACTTCCCCCTCAGCGTAACAGTTCCAAAACATTTTCCGGAAGATTCTGCGCTAACAGGGGGATCTAGCCAATAGAGCTCTTGGAATTTGCTGGAATACTACCTCTTGAGGTAAAGTAGGTCTTCTGTGTCTTGGAACTGTTACCCCGAATACGAAGTACTTTGTGGTAGTACCACTGTACGTACACATGAGTGGAATCATACCGTCTTTGCAAGACTGTTTTTGGGACATAACATGGACCCCTTAACAGACAGGCGAACTCATCGACCCCTTACTGGAGACAACATCCGTCTTCTAACCCTTTAACCGGGCTTATTCAATGACCCTATTCACTACTAGCTTAAACAAGTTTCCCTTAGCGCTAGGTATACCTACGAAGCCTTATCATACGTCTGGGGAAACGCTAGGGACACTGCGCCTATGATTCTTGATAGGACGCTATACCATATCACGAAAAATCTAGAACGCGTATTACGGTATTTGTGTTCCAAGGAATCTCCGAGAGTTCTCTGGATTAATACCATCTGTATTAACCAAAATGACCTAGACGAAAAGTCAGAGCAAGTGCCGATAATAGGAGAGATATATAGTAGGGCCACGAAAGTCTATACCTAGCTAGGAGAAGCAGATCGCTAAACTGATTACGTCTTTGATATTCTACGGGAGTTTCGGGATCATAAGAGAGAAGCGAAATTTCCGACCTATTTCAATATTACTAAATAACTTTCTTTCTATAGGTAATTATTTTGCGATATCTATCAGGATAAAGCCGGTACTTTACCCGAATAGAGCAATTTGGACGATAATATATTGTACGAAGAATTCAACTAGCTTCGTCCCTTGTATAAGCGGCCTTACTAGCGCCGTGTCTGGATTATTCAGGAGCTTGTCTTGGCAAAGGTGGTGGTTATCTATTATAGAGACAAATTCATTGATTTTAACGACATTTATGGACTTAGCCTCGATTAGGGCTCATTCGAGCAAGGCTTCAATACTAGGACTTATCAAATACTGAAACCATATATGAGAGGATGGAATACTATCTAGACGATTCACGGACTCCGACGACGAAGGGAGGTGGAATAGGAGATAGGAGGAGAGGCCCCGTATCTGATGAGAATTAAGATGTCAGAGCGGGGTAATATCGCGATATTCGATGAAGTGATTAAAGTATTTACCTAATACTACGAATATAGTCTTCCAAAAGACAAAGTCTACGGTTTCCGCGAGCTAGTTCTATAATAGAAAGAGAACCTTGTAGTAAATTATAAGCGGTCTGACTTAGAGGTCTTTTTAGACGTTATAAAGCTTGATTTATTCGAATCGAAAAAGTATAGGGGATTATATATAATATTTTATTTGTGGTTAGTAATGGGATTAGGAGATCGCGAGAAGTTCAACGACTGCCTATAGTAATCTTTTCCCTAGGTCTATTATAGAAAGGAGTAAGTCCAAGAATACTATTAGCCGTCTATAACCGTCGGCTGGTAGGTTAAATCATGTTGCAAAGCTCACTACAGAAATGAAACAAATGGGCAACTAACTAAGCTATCTCCTAGAGAATACTAGACAAATATTCTCTACTCAAGGTATGCCGTACGTGACTTCGGTGTCTAGTACCTACTCCCACTCCCTCTCCTAGCGCCGTTGCCTTAACCCTTCTTATTCCTCACTAAATCAGCGGTCAGTGACCTCACACTAGGTTCCTAGATTAGCCTCGATATTTCCTTTACTATGTCTCACCGGTGGCTCTATGTCTGTTTAATCGGTCATCCCCTTACCCCTCCCCCCTTCTTTATAAGATTAGTATCGAGCTTCAAAGCTACTAATTAGCGGCTACGCTTATACTTTCCGTAATATATAGCCTCATACTAAGGTCGGAACCCAGTCCACTATATAGTAAACCTCGCTATTAATATACTCCTTACTAATAATATTATAGAATTCCCGGTCATAGCAGGCGTCTTTAACCTACGCGACGTAGTAAGGTCTTATGAAGCTTAGGAGGACGTTATCACTATAGCTCTTTATAGGGCTTAGTCCAAAGCAGTACTATAATAGAGAGTAGTAGAGCTCGTCATTATTATTATCGCTACCGAGGTCGCCGCCGTTAATCCGGGGGTTAATATTATAAATAAGATTAGAAGTACTACCGGGTCTAATCGCGGGACTCCTATTCTCTCGTTTAATTAAGTTAGTAATAGAGACTAGATAATAGGTACTTAGGCACTTACCAGATTTTGTAATAACTTCCTCGATATCGCTAGAATATATAGATGAATCTAGATATATATTAGTCTCGCCCGTTTTTCTTCGTCACTTATACGCTTATACCTAAGCTACTAGTTAGAGGCCTTAACCTGGACCGTTTTAATTACCTAACTTCGAAAATGCTCTTATTATCGCTCTCGTCTAAGATTCCACTATCGCTATTACTACTATTTATAACTACTAATAAATTATCTATAACTTATTAGATATATACTAGGTATTAAAAAAAAGGTTATACTAACTTTCTTCCCTTCTCTGTTTTATACTAATTCTCCGCTTCATAAGTTAAGAAGAGTAGGAGCTAGATATATTAGTGTTTATAAACTCCTTCTCTAATACTAAGTTATTAGTCTAGCTAGTAGACGTATCTATATACGGGTTAGTAGTATAGCTACTATTATATTTAATTATAGAGCTAACTTCTTATTCTTCGAAAAAGGTATTAATATCACTAAAGATAGACTTAAAGTCGAAATCGCTTAAAGGATTAATATTAATAATACTATACTCTATAAATACTAGTTAGCTTTACGCCTTAATCTTACCTACCGTGTGATTTAGCCTACCTGTGAATTTAACCTAGCTATAGTTAGTCTCTCCGCCAAGAGTATCTTAATTTATAATAACGCTACTAAGAGAGACTTTAGTATTTAGGATAGATATAGGATCTTGGATCCCTTGCCTTATTAGTTCATCTATAATTACCTTATAGATATTATTATACCTACTCTTCTCACTAGCTCTATAACTATTACCGGGACTTTCTATAATAAGTAATTATAGCGCTTTCTCTAGTAAAATACCTAGCTTGCTTTCCTATATAATATAATAAGTACTAGGATACTTGTTAATACTAGAGCGTTAGTCATTATTATAAGGCCGCTACTTCGTAGGAATATAGTTATAAGGGATAACCCTTAAAGAAGCTATTAGAGGTAGGAATAGAAGTAGAATAGAGCCTTTTAAGTAGTAGCTCTATAGATTCTCTTATTTAGACTAATAGTAGGTAGCTCTTTTATATATGTCCTTTAAAATAGCTCCTCCGCTAGTTCTTTAATACCTAGGCGGTTCCTGTAAATCCTACTCTACCTTAGTAGCCCCTCCTAGCCACGTAGACCGTCTAATCTACCCAATATTCCCTTGGAAATAACTCAGTCGTCGTGTGATCTACGGAAATAACTATATTATATAATCCAGCTTCAGAAATCCCGTATAACGCCTATAGGATTATCGCTCGCGGAACTACTACCCCCGCTCAACCTCTATCTTAGCTATATTAATAGCGCTATCATCTCTCAATTATTAGAGAGGTAAAGGAGACACTAATAAGTAAGGGCTACGTAATCTCAGGAGTCACTGGATATTAGTCTATCTATGAAGGCTTTAGTCTAGGCAGATATATAGAAGGGGAGTTATACCGGCTCTACCGCGAATTATACTCGGACGCTTTAATACTAAGACCTTATAATCCCGCGAATTAAGCCCATATAGCTAGTAGTACTATCGAAGTAGGGTTCGCCGGATCCCAAAACAGGAAATATACCTCCCTAGTCCAATAATCCTACGTTATATATACTAGCTCAAAATTCCCGTAAACGATATCCAGAATAGTAGTAAGACTAGGCTATTCCATATATAAAAGGCTAGCTAATTAAGGACCTCGTGTTCCAATAAACTCTTAATCCTAGGCTAGCTAAACCGGATCCTACCTAACCACGCTAGCCCATCTCTACTATATCCTCCCTAATAGGTAGTAATACTCGCCACCTACGGTCCTACGACCTCCGAGATTATACCACCGTCAGAGATCGGCGGCTAGTTAGTTAGATGAGGTAGGCTAATAGCCCTCTAGACTAGTAGACCTGGCTAGATACTCCCACTTATATATACTAAGCCCAAAATATCGTCGCCCTATTTATATGGCCATATTATCACATAGATCCGGCCCTACTATAGTCGTAGTTATAGGAATACTTAGGGATCCTACTTAACCTAGACTCTCGTATTAGGATTTCTCGACGCTATCTAATCTAGGCCAGAGAGTAACCGCTAATATAGGTAAGAAGCCTTATAGGGAGCCTACTAGGGAGCCCGAGTAGTATATATAGGATTCTGACTATTAGTAGAGGATAGAGACCTTATAGACGAAAGGTAATATATTACGAGCGAAGATAACTAGATCTCGAGTAAAGAGGGAGAGCTAGGCCATACCACAGAGTAGTTATACTATAAGGCGCGTCGGCGACGCCGAGTTTAGCTAGGCGAGGATCGTTAGTAATAATATAGAGTTTAATCCTAGTAGGTAGAGAAGAGAGGGGAACTCATAAAGCTACGAGCAAATTGGAGCAGAGGTCAAGCCCTACGAAGGGGGATTTAAGGGAGCGGTATAGGCATTAGAGTTAGATTAAGGTAAGGCCGAGAGAGTATAGCTGCGGCGGTAGTCGGGATCCAAGAGCTAGGGTGAGATTGGGAAAAATTGAAACGTGAGGGAGGAAGGAAAGAGTAGCGACGGAGGTGGGAAGTAGCGCTGGATTTATATATAAGCTCGGTAGGGTAAGGCGCTAGCGGCCGCGTGGCTAGCGGCGTTATAGTAGCCCCGC